>RJWM01010502.1:0-63420 GCA_004363535.1 Dasyprocta punctata | reverse complement strand
ACTGAACCAAAAATAATAGCTTAGGATCACCAACATAAAATAGTTTATATCACCAGTATAAAAACCCACCAAGGCAACTATTTTTTTGTGTATTATTTCCCTTTAGAAATAAGTAGACTAAAATATTTCACTAAGTCATAGAGTCTTGGCCATCTGAGTCTAAAACCTTGATTTCTACCCATAGTATGATAATACCTGTCATTATAAGAGGGCAATATAAAGTGCTAGTACAACAAAGAAGAAACAAACACTAATTCTTCTTGGAGGAATTTGGAAAAGTTTATCAAAGAGGGTTCACTTGGTAGGTCCTGAGTAACCTGATAGTTTGAATGTGCTTGGGTTAAAAATTCTTTAACAAATACATAACTTGGCTATGTATATTTTTAGTATTGTACTCCTGTACTATGACTTCCACAGAGTACGTCAATTTATTTAATAATTGATTTTCATCATCAAAACAGGAAACATGGTGAGGCACTACAGTGAAGAATATGAGTGCACCTCATAATGAAAGGCTAAGGAAGGTGTACAACAATGATAACAGGATGAATAGATTTCATCTGCTCTCAAGAATCTTCCATGAATTTCCACTTTTCACCACCTACACTCCCATATAGATTGAAAAAGTTAAACCCATCTCTTACAGGAGACAGTTAAAGGAGATATGGACTAGATGGGATAGTTATTTGACCCATGAGCCACATTAAAGAATAAAGATCAATATTTCAAAACCCTATAAAAAGGCCATTGCACTGTATTTTTTGCCTGTGTCTTAGAATCTGTCAAGACAGTGACACCTTCAACAGTCACAGCTGTGCAAACTTTGCTGGAGTTTTTAATTAACATTTTAACTCCCATTTTAAATTTAAAGAACACATCTGTTAAGATATTAGTTTTGTGTCTGTGCTTCAATCAAGTTGCACTGTTTTCCTTGCTCAGCTTATATACATAACCATATTGAGACAGCTAAAAGTGAAAGTCACTTGACGCCTTCCCTGCACTCATGAATCGTTCCTGGAGTCAGGCCTGCCAAGGCAACTCTGTGAATTTGTGCCTTAAGTAACACAGTGGGACTCTTCCAAAATCATAATGTCTATGCATTTAAGCATATGTATATATAGACACACACACACACACACACACACATTTTTTTTCATCTCAACAAGTTCCTAATGACTAAATTTAATATATAAGTCACATTCAATTAGTAAACAAACTTTGATACCAACTTGAAGTCGTTGAAAAGTTAGTTTGCATTTATGTGATAGCCAAATAAATATAGTCTGTCAGCAGTAAATATCTTACCTTGGTAGAAATGGAAGAGTGCTATTCTCTGAAAGCTAAACTCAAACTGATTATTATCCTAAATGGTGGTACTACTTGGAATACCAAAATACATAGCCTGATCAATAAAAAAAGTTAAAACAAATATATATGTACATATCATATATATATATATATATATATATATATATATGTACACATATACATATATTTGCCAAAAATGCATGCATACATTTCAGGAAAAGAAAGATAGTATGATGTTTTTTCAACAGATGGTGATACTCTCATATGGGGACCCTAGAGTGTGTCATATATTACAGAAAACCCTCTATACTGCCAGCCCTTAGAGAAGAAATTGAAAACGGATGTGTGGCAATCTCAGTGACCAAGGTTATCCAGCAGCAGGTTCACAGTACTAACAAATATCCTGAACCTAATGAGCACTGCTTAGAGCACCTCTTGTAATTGTATATGTCAAAAGTAACTTGTATTAATTTCATTATGTCTCAATAAATTTAGCATTAAAATATTTATGCATGTTTTTCTTTTCTTGATGCATATACATTTTGGCTCTCTGTCTCTGTGTCTTTATGTCTCTGTGCCTGTCTGTCTTCTCTCTCTATATATATATATGTATATAATGTATATAATTTTTCTTTGTTGGTTTCAAATATACAGCGTGTAGAACTGCGGGTCCAGGGATGGGTTATTTTTCACATTTTCTCTTGGCACATCTTGTCTCTCTTGTAAGAAGAATTGCCTTTCTTCTATGACAGGGAAAGAGAAACATGAGCACTGAGCCAGAATTTCTCAAGTTGACAGCAAGTATGACTTTTATGGGTGTTACAAGCATATGATCTATCCTCTTGTAGCGGCTAGAAAAGATTTTGTAATTCAGGCCAGATTGCAAAAGGTCACCCTTACCAGATGAAACAGATGAGGGCAGTTTGCATGTGCCTTCTGCGCACAGTGTGAGGAACGTACATCTGACCATGTGAATGCGTTTCCTATAGTGAGGGTGGTCGGAATGCCGCAGTCATCCATTGCCGATGCACAGATAAAGAGTGTCAGAATCAGCGAGACCCGACAAGCTATCCAGTACAGTTCTTTCACTTCTTAAATGAAGAAATTCAGATTTGTTGAGGAGCTTACTTTCTAAGTATCGTAATGACATAAGTTAATGCTAATTTACTTTTATAAAGTACTGTTATGTGCCAGTCACTAATCTAACACACATTCACTTATACCTTTCTTATTTGCAATAACCCTTTATTGGCATTGTTAAGATTAAAAATACAGAGCAGTAACCAGGTTATGTGTCTAAAACTATATAGTTTGAAAGTGATATCCAGGAAGAAATTTAAAGTGCATGTTTAGACTTATATGATACTCTTCTAGTAACTTTAAAATAGATATCAAGTATGACAACATTTCTTTTATTCAATATTTGTACTTTGGATCATTGACTAGGATAGCTCTCTATTTTAGGAATCTGGGTTAGATTATGCAAAAAGTATCTGTGTCAATGTTTTGATTTTTTAATTCTTCTCTTGATGAAAATTTATTGAATGTATTGTGTCTTGACTTTTGACGAGTTACAACATGAAACCTAACAGGTTACAAATTCATATCCATCTTAAAAATCCATTTAATCACTCATTCATTCACTACAATTACTAAGTCATAATCTATTGCCTCTTAAGAATCAGTCCTTGTTCACTAACCAGAACAATGATTACCCTGGTTATAAAGGTGCTAGAGAGAGATACTTTGTTTGATAGACTTAAAAAATTTAATGTAAAACTCTCTTTTCAGTTTAAACTAATCTGAGTTTGGCAAATACCTCTAAGGCCATTAGAATATGTAGCAATTCCATCACTTTCCAAAATTCAGTAAGCTCTTCTTTTGCCATGAGGGTTTCCATTGCCTTCAGCTTTTAAAAACTCTGTTCTTTTCCCCATTCCTAGGTTTGCCTTTCTCTTGAAAGTCAATATGGTAGTTAAACTTAATTGTGCCAACTTCATTAGCTTGGGAGTTATATGGAGGATTAGTAAACACACTTCCAGGTGTGTCCATTTGGGTGATGGAGGCCTGGTCTCGGATATCATATATAGTTCCTGGTCTCTTCTTTGGCCCTTGCTTTATTTCCTAGTCACCATGAACTAAGTTTCTTTGTGCACCAAAACTTTCTTTCATGATGCTTCTGTCTTGGAGCCAGACAACTATGGGCCAAATCCCCTGAAACATGAGCTAAATTCAACCTCTTCTCCTTACATCCTGGGTATTAAGCATTGTGTCTGAGTGAGGGAAAATTTGACTAATACGTCACATAAACAGAATTAGACAGCATGTAGCATTTTTGCTTTGGCTTCTTTCACTTACATTTACGTGTTTATGCTTTCTTGTATGGAAAGTTCTTTCTATTGCTGAGTTCTTTTGTCCTGTTGTAGTTTCCTTCTACTTTCACCACTTCAAGCATATTTGAGTTCTTTCCCATTATTGGTAATTAAGGATAAAGTTATTATAAATATTCATGCATCAATACTGTGTTTACACGAGTTTGATTTCTCTTACGTAATTGCCTACAGATAGATTTCAGAGTTCTATGGAAACTATGATTCCAACTTTATAAGAAATGCCAAATAATTTTCCAAAGTGATTTTAACATTTTACACTCCTATCACTAACATGAGTTCCAATTTTCATCTTTTCACAATTACTTGATACTAACAGGTTTATCTTAATAATTTTAATAGGAGTATAATAGTAGCTTCTTATGGTTTTAAATTTGCATTTCCCTAAGGACTATTAAATCATAATTTTGAGCATATTTTCAGATGTTTATTTTACCCCTATGTCTTTTATGGTGAATTGTTCAAGTCTTTTGCCAATTTTATTGGATTTTTAAAATATCTTGACTGTTCTATTTTTAAACTGTGTTATTGATCACTGATAATAACTAAATTCATGAATGACTCACTTCTATTTCTGCATGTGACTAATCATCAAAACACTCTTAAGAACCTACTAAACCCAGATTTTCCAGGTCCTATTTCAGAGTTACTGAGTCAGAATCTTCACAGGGTAAGATGCAGATATTTAAGATATCTCCCCATGGGGGAAATGCAAATTAACATTGCAATGATCTATAACAGTCTGCTACAATGGATAAAATAATACCTTAAAACAGTAATTTTTGCCAGGTGTGTGGTGGTGCATGCCTTTAATCCCAGCACTCAGGAGGCTGAGGTAAGAGAATCATTGTGAGTTCCAGGAAGATTTGGGCTACAACATGAGCACAAGGCTGGCCTGAGCTACATAGTGTGACCCTGACTCAAAAAACTAGGGCTGGGAGTTTGGCTCAGTGGCTTAAGCGCCTGTCTGGCAGGTATGAAGTTCTGAGTTTGATCCCTGGTGCTGCAAAAACAAAAAGACCAGTAATTTTGATATTAATTTCTCATGAAGATGTGGTACAGATTTTCTAGAAATTGAAAGACATGAATAAACAAAAGTGTAAGTCTTGGTGATTTTATGTATTTCAGAACTTATTCTCCCCTTCTATATGATCCAAAATCTAAAACCTTATAATAAAATGATACAGATAGAAAAGTAATAATACATTCGCTCTCAAGTTATGTTAATGTAAAAACCAAACTTGGCTCCAGAGAAGAGTAGCAAAGTCCCAAGAGAGAAACTATTTACTAAAAAACACAACAAAAATAACGCCTGTCTCTTAGACCATAGCAGTTCACAAATTATTCTAGAATTGTATCTCATGTTCGAAACATTTCATAACGTTTCTACCATATTCATACCTTAAGAAAGCCTGTAACATTTTTCTCCAATATCGTCCCTCAGTATTCTTTTGATCAAATTCTCATCCAAATTCCTCTAACCCTAAAATCTTGCTGGTTTCTGGAGACTGTGTCATTTTTTTCTACCTGTTCTCAAAATGACTCCATGCAATTTTCATAGTGACAGGAAGATTAAAGATACAGAATACATTAGAGCTTGAAATAAAGACCTGCTCTTTACTCAAACTGACTAAACACTGACCTCTTTAACTTTTTGCTTTCGTATCCATTTTTCACTCTCACTACCTTTGAAAAATACTCATAATGTATGCTTTTTTAAAAAAAATTCATGTTTGATTTGTGTGTTGGTTTAATGTTTTAATTAATTCATCCAGAGAACATATATTACTACACAGGCATGTTTCTTAAATGGTAAGCTCCCAGAGGGTAGTGACCCATCCACAGAACGCAGCTACATAAGGCAGCTCCATAAGGTTGGGTGCAATTCTGCTTCTCATCAGAATTATGAAGATGGCTGCTATAGGGTGCATCATTAAACATCAGTCAATATTTACTTCATGTGTTCATTAAGGCAAGAAACGTAAATTGAATAACCAGTGCTAAACATATTGATGGCTGTAATTTAAATAAATTTATGGAACAGACTATTGAAAAGCTTATGTATTTAGTAATGACTTTTACCTTTGTTCATTACATAAAACTTTAAATGATTAATGGCTCTGAAATGTTTTTACAATTAAATTGACACTGAGAAAATGATGAAAATGAGATCACTGGTATCTGAGAGCTAAGAAGTCATGAATGAGTATTTTGGAAAGCATAAGCTTTACCATTTTACCAGTGAAGGCAATTTAAATCACAAATTACTTAATCCATTCTTCAGAATATACATTAGTGCCAGGGGCCCAACTGATAAAGGCAAAAGGTAGATTTCTTTTAGGGATGGAATCAGGTGCAAAGCTAGTATAAGCAAGTTGTTCAAGTACGATTTTTATTAGAGATGATATGCCTGGAACTCACGACCTAGAAAGAAATCACTCCTGATGGGAGGGAAGCCCTTAGTGATGTAAGTTTTATCTTGAAATAGGTATAGTTGCTCTAAATATTTAGTACCAAGCAGTGTCATTTAAGTACTTGAGCTTTTGCAAGTCACTATTTATTAGATATTTGAAACCCAAATGTTCCTCAGTCCTGCCCAAACCTATTTTTATCTCAGCTGATGTTGCAATTTTGTTCTTATAGACCTGTCAAAAGCAATATTTTTTAAAGTTGTAGCACAGTTTAAAGCATTTTGTGTTATTTCTTGTATTACCACACATTTTCTACTCTGTATCATATACTTTAAGTGCTTGTCATATATGTGCTTTTTATAAGTCTTCACATCAGTCTTCAGGGTTTTTTTCCATTTGTGTTAACTTTATTCGTTATATGAGATGGATTTCTTTCTCTGAGTATGTATAATGGAATAAATGTGCACATGGTAGATAGACAGACAGAAGTAAACCATCAATTCACCAGAATAATTTGTATTCTCACATTACTGCTAAACTAAATATATCTGGTAAAAGCAGATATATTTGGAGAGAAGCTGACTTTCCTCACTCATTGATAGGATTTACTTAATGTACTGACTATATATGGAAAAATTACATATTGTCAACTTCTCTTCCCATTTTCCACAATTGCTTTTCCATACTTCCTACTTTCATAATTCAGCATCTGCTTTGGGTTTAATCATTCCCCACATTCACATGTTGAGAACTTAATCCCTAATGTCTCAAAATGTGATCTTACTTGCAAATAGATATTAGATATGATGAAGTCATACCAGGATAGAGTGGGCTCCAAATCTAATACTACTGGAATCCTTATAAGAGCAACGTCACGTGATGAAGCAGCCATGCATACATGAACAGTGCACCATAAAGAGTGGAGTTACACTCTCACAAGCCAAGGAACGGCAGAACTGAGCAGGAGACTGTGAAAGAATCTTTTCTGCCACCTTTAGAAGTGGCAAGGCCCAGCCAACACTGTGATATCAGACTTTTATACTCCAGAATTATAAGGCAATAAATTTATATTGGTTAAGTCACTCAGTTCTGTGTTTTAACTGTTGCTTAACCATTGGCTTCTGCTCTTTAAGAGACCTAGTTTCTGGTACATTATCACAGCAACCTGACAAAACTAATAGAGCATCCATAGTGGATTGACAACTGGTCAATTTGTAACACGCAACTGAACTGAATCAGCTTGGTGTTGGTGTGGATGGCCCACCTGAGGGTTGTTGCCAGCAACATAAAAAGGTGAACTGGAGAGGAACAACTGTTGCTATGGGTTCTCCTGCTGCCGTTGGTTCTCCTGGAGGAGATTGTCGGGCTTCTTTCCTGATATGAACTTGGCTGTCACCGTCAGAGGAGTTTGGGACCTTGTTGTCAATGCAGTTCACTTTGGGGGAGCTCTAATCTTTTCTTGGTTCCAGAGGGGAAGATAGTGTGCTGCTCAATCTTCTGGAGAAGCTTGTCACGCTGGTTTCCCGATACGAACTTGGCTCTTCTCATTGTCAGAGGAGTTCGGGACTTAGCTGTCACTGAGGATGGCTATAATACTTTTCAGGTGAGCGCTGGTCCTTTCTTTGAGCATTGTTTCTTGGCTCCAGTGCTGATCCCTCAGCCTACTGGCACAGATTCCTCATCCTGCTGGCACAGACTGTCTGGCTTCTAGCACTGACCTTTGGGCCTTCCCAGCACAGGTCTGTGAAACAGACTTGCATGAGGCATTGTTTGGGCTCTAGTCCTTCAGCTGGACTCATGCAGGACATTGCCATGGGATTCAGGTCCCCAGCTTGATTTTTTGGGTCTTTAGTATGTGGACAGATTTCCTGCACCCTTTTATTGTACTTGACTCTTTGGGTAGCTATTATAAAATAATTCTATGAATTATGTGTCCTGCATTAAACTGTTTTCCTTACAAACCCTAACTACAACACCATCTAACCAAGATTTCTACAGAAATCTAAAGGCAGGAACCCACCCACTTCCTTACTCTCTATTTGTTAACTTATCTGCAGTGTCATCTGTTTGAATGTGTGGATTAATCATTCTATACATGCTAACCTCTGTATTAATGCTTTTGGTCCCATCTTCTGCATCAGTTCTAGCCCAATTTACTATATTACATAACACCATTTCATAATATGTTGAATTGCATCACTCAGCCCATTACTATACTTAAGAATTTTCCATATTTAAAAGCTGTAGAGAGTGTCAAGTAATTGCTATTTTCTCTCTTTTGGCATTTAATTAAGTCTGGTCTTCATGTTTTTACCTATGAAGATTATTATACCAAGTACCAACAGTTACAGATTTATCTATTGTAAAACAATCATATTCCTCTCCTTACTTTTTTAATTTAATTGTTCCTAAATCATATATATCTTTAGGTCTCTCTCTCTTTTCTCTCTCTCTCTTTTGCTCTCACTCTCTCACATACACATGCACATGCACAAACACACATATTTTATCTTTCTTTTAAACTGAAATTGCATTTAGATCTCCAGAGCTTTGAGTCACACTGTCCAGGGATGCCCTGTGTAGGGAACACTGAAGCTGTTGTACTCCATAAGGAAGGGCTCATTTTGGCTCTTGTCTAAATTCAGATCAACCCAGGAATACACAGGTTGCAGAAAGGATTGAGACCTCATGCCATTCTCTTCCTTCCCAATCTCAGTTGCTGGCTGAGCTTATGATGAGCTTGCTGAAGTTTAAAACTATTTGACATTTCATTATGTTTACCATTCTCCTTACCCAAGGAAATCTCTTCACTTAGTTTCCTTAATAGCATATGCCCAAGATTTTTCCTCTGATCACCACACTTTTCTTTCTCTGCACCTCATTCTTTATCAACATATCTGAATCTTTTTTAAGTGAGTATAAAAAATCTCCTTATGAGGTTCTGTCACAATCCACAGCACAGTAAGAATCATCAGTACTCCAGCTGTCAAGATGCTACTCCAGTATGTATGACAATTTTTCTGGTTTTGAAATATAGCCTGATAAGAGGATTGTTTAAATTGTATTCCCCACAAAATGACAACTTGCCTGACTTCATCATCCCCAAATTATGTTTTGAAACATTGTCCATCCTTTTAATTCTGCTCTCAAACTTTTTGTTATTCCTCATTTATTTTTTTGTTTTGTTTTGTTTTTTGTAAAGTCTCATCTAATTTCAGGCGTCTATTATTCCTTATATGTGTGTGCCTTCTTTTGAAGAATATTCCTTCCCAGTCTCAGAAACTTTCTTTCTACTATCAAGGATTGGTTGGGATGTTACCCTTAAAACAAGTGGCTAAATGTACAGAAAATGAGCTTAATCCGGTTCCCATTTGTAAGCATAGTGTAAACCAATCCTAGTTGTTTTATTCTGCTAGGGGCTGTTTTAGGTAAGGGTATGTGTACTAATCATGGTCAGTGGTATAAGACTTCCTTTTTGAGGACACAGAATAAAGTTTCCAACAAACAAAGTCAAATGGCATAAAATTATAGAAAGATATGATATTGAATTATGTATGGGAGGCACCCCACTTTGTGATTTTTGTTCTGCAGTAACAGTTCTCCATTTTTGTTAAAACCATATAATCTGAGTTATCTGTCACTAGTACCAAAAACTTCGCTCAGTAACATAATCACCTGCTTGGTAAGCATGAGGTTGTGAAATTGATCCCCAGTACAAAAAAAAAAAAAAAAAAAGTAGCGCATAGTTGTAATGTATGATCTTACTAGTACCAAAAACTAATGGCCATTCAGGCTGCTTTTATTTTCCAGAACTACATTTTCAACTATTCATATTGAACGGTGTTATGGTTTGTGTCTAGATGTCCCCTCAAAGTCTCATGCACTCACAGTGGGGAGGCTTCTGTGGAGGTACTTGAACCTTGAGTTTGTGACTGATTCATAGTACAGTGATGGGATTAAGGATGCTAGAATGAAGACTGGATGATTGCTGAATCACTCCACTGACTGGATTGGTACCACCCTAATCTTAGCAGTCTGGATCAGATAAAAGGAGCAGAAAGAGGCTTGTGTTCCCTTTTGCTCTTGTTACTTTTAGTGTCTTCAGCTGCCATGATCCTCCTGTGCCACACCACCCGGCCTTGGAGCTAGCTGATTATGGATTTAACCCTTTACAACTATGAGCTAAATAAAACTTTCCCCCTTTTAGATTGGGTGTTGGGTATTTTGTCTCAGCAATGAGAAAAGTAACTAACACAAATGTGAACCAGGCATGCCACGTGTACCTTAGATATCATTTATCTGTACAGTGTATTTTGTTCCACAGATTCAACCTGATAGTCTACCTGAATTTGTTTTTTAAGTTTATTTTTAAAATACAGCTTTAATGTTCACAAATTCAGAGCAGAAACTTTGAGTGATCACTACCTGCCTTACATTAATTTTCCCAGGTGACCACTAGGTTCTGTAGATTCTATGGAAAAAAAAAAAAAAAAAAGAAGAGAGAAAAAGAAAAATACAATATCAAAGCTACCCTTTCTGTTCTATAATCTCCTTACCTGGAATATTTTTTGCTTCCTTGCTGCCTAATTTTTGCTTATTTTATGGGTTATGTGTACTACTAAGAGTTATGCTTCAAGAGCATTGACAGTTTTAAAAAATATAAATAAAGAACTTAATATGCCCTTGGTTGTTGAACTCAATTCACTCCAAATTCATGTTTAAACACAGAAAAGTTTGAGAACTGAACACATTTTACCATAAGAAATAATGGAAAAACAAACAATTGGTGCCAATGCCCATAAATCACACTTATAAATTCATTTTTTTGGGACTTTAACAAATTTCACAATGATTTCTTTTTTTAACTCTATCATGGTTCTCACAGTTTTCCTCTTTTTTACTGCTAGTATCACTAACTTTCTTTGGGGCTGGATGAAAATATCTTATGGAAATGAAGGGCCAAAAAAAAAAAAAGAGCACAACTATGAACGTTGTAACAGACTAACACATGCACACTATGTTGTCTGGGTGCGAGCCATGCTCAGACTGAAGTGTCGCCCCTTTTTGTCCTGGTGAAATGCAACACATGAACCACTCTTGGGGGGATTTTCAATTCACCTATTGAGTAAAGTTATGAACATGGAGCAGATATATTTTTTGAACTTTGATATTCAAATATCAGTGGAAAGTTCAAACTTCGAGCTGTTCAATAATCAAGATATCACTGCATGATACTCTCAGATACATTCTTCTGTTCCCTTTTGGAGTAAACTATTAACATGATAATACCCAACTTATATATTTCAGCTTCATCATTCTCTATATTCTCTTCTATTCTAGCAATAGTTG
This sequence comes from Dasyprocta punctata, assembly GCA_004363535.1. Taxonomy (NCBI): domain Eukaryota; kingdom Metazoa; phylum Chordata; class Mammalia; order Rodentia; family Dasyproctidae; genus Dasyprocta; species Dasyprocta punctata. The sequence continues at coordinate 51,962 of RJWM01010502.1, read as the reverse complement.
TGTTCCAATCATTTCATTTGTATATAGTGAGAATACATAGTAGTCTACCTTTATCTGTGGAAGATGCATTTCTAGGCACCTGGTTCCTGCCTGAAGCCACAGATAATACTAAAATCTGTATGTAGACCTACTATTAAGGCTTCATGGTATGAGCCCCAGGGAATTCTGTTGGAAAGGGGCCAATTGATTCCCTAGGATTCAGTTTTTTTGTGTGTTCATTTGGCCAGGCACTAGGAGGCCTCTGCAACCAACAGCAAGCCACAAATGAATTCAGCTACTGATCTCATCATTTGCAAAGCTTGGTGCCACACATGTGGTACTGGTTTTATTCTCAAATATCATTGAGTCAGGGAGGTTTCCACCCAGATTTCAGAAGATGTTGGTAGTCAGGCAGTGTGCTCCAGATGGAGAAGTGCATGAAGCTTTGAGAGTGAAGTCAAAAGATAGATGGATACCCCAGAAAGTTGGAGAAGCTACGAACAGACCATCTGAGAAAAGGCACAAGGAGTGAGCAAGACCAGACCAACCAAAAAGTCACAAAAGCTGCAACCACTGGGAAAGCCATAGGGATGGGACAGTCAAATCCATCTGGAGCTTACATTTTGCCACAGATTTTCCTGGGTGCTAGACATAGAACTGCAGGATTTCATGGAGGCCCTGCTAGGTGTTTCTCCTATTATTGTTTTTATTCTATTGCATAGCGGGATAGTATCAAGTCTAAAATATGAAAAGTACTTGTATATTTTCAATACTATCATTGTTGGAAAATGTTACAGAGAGTAAGATTTTTATCTAAATCTTATCCTAAATTAAAACCCATTATACATTGTAACACTGAATGTTCTTTCATGAAATACTAACAATTAAAATTGATACTGCTGCTTTCATGGGTTAGATATGGAACTTACAGGCTTTCACAGAAACAATTATTCATATTCAACTACCTTAGTAAAGTCCTTGATATATTTATTTTAATCATTCAAATTCAAAAATATTGAATTTGCTATTACATTTAGTTATGTGTTCTTAAAAGCAAAGATAAAATTCCTATGACATTGTTATTTCTCTACTGCATATTCTGCAATGTGACTGGGCACTACGAAGCTCAAAAGATTAAAAAAAATACAAGGACACATTCACACTCACAAATCAAGTTTTCAAACTGGGCATTGACGTTGGGTCACAAATAGTAAGATACATAGCTATGACATGATCTTTTTAAATGTTCATAATTACTGATGGGCATATTGCTTTCTCCTTTTCTCTTTATTCATGTTCTTATGTACTTAAAGTAAAGGAATTTTCAAAACAACTAAAAAGCACTGTGCTATTTTGAATTCTGAATTCTTGAAATTAAAAAAAAAGGCACAAAGGAATTTATTTTGTTTCACTTCTCTACTGCTTTCTCTTTCAGAAAACCTAGCTTTCTCAGCTCATCTAACCTTGTGGCTTTGGCCACTGTCATATACTCAAGGGAATGCTGGGAAATGAGTTACAAAGACTGAATACCATGCACACTGTGCTGTTTATAAGTCTAGTGTAGAACTAAGTAAGGACAGAGGCACAGCTGCAGACACACAGCAGGTAGAGAATCACTTAAAAGATAATGAAAAGGACCAGGACAATAAGTTTAAAGAAGAGAAAAAATTTGGAACCTGAGGTGAAACCCTGGAGTGACAATAAACCCTGAAAGACTAAAAGAAGCAGAATACTTAAATTCTCCTTTGAAATTCCTACTTGGAAAAGCAAGATCCTAATGCAATTGCAAGAAAAAGGCAGAAATATCTGGTACACTGGCCTTGCACTATAGTGCAGACGTCTGACTTTGGCTGCAGTCTGCCAAAGAAGATGTGACATTAAATAAGGACATTGCTTAACTTTTTTTGGTCTCATCCTTGAAATGAAAATTCTGGACTAGAAGTTGCAGTGATATATTTTTTTGCGGGTCTAAACAATCACAAATTATAATCACAAACATTTTTAGGAGCTACACAAAGAAGATCAAAGCACATGTTAGATAATAGCTGTGACCTTGTAACAGAAACTTAGTCACCACATGGTTTTCCTGCACAAGATATCTGAAAACCAGTGTGAGCTCTTGGACTGTTCCACATCACCGAGAGATGGTACCACTCAGTGAGGCAGCTGTCTCCACACTCGGGGTATCTTACGTTTAACTGATACTCATGTTCTAGCAGTTTCTGCTGCTAGATCTAGCCACAATATCAAGTAAAGAAATAAATATCCTCTGAATTTATAAAAGGAGCATTTTTTAAATCTATTTGAGCTGATCTTATCTGGGAAATAAATATCCTTTTTTCTTTTAGTTACTGCTCATTTTTATGATGCCTGGACTTAAAAGCATAGGATTATAGACTTCAAAACAGGCTTAGATTATTGGCATATATAAAGTGGTAATATTGAGTACATTAATGTTGTACCTTTGGTCCCAAATATAACTGAAGGCCTTAATTTTAAATATTTTAATATGAATTAGTATTAAGGCAACTAAAAGAAATTTTGCCTTCTAGACCTAGCTGCTGACAAGCTCAGAAATGATACATATGAGGCTAAATCATACAACAATGCTGATATTTAGCGCACATAGATCTCAAGAACACAGAGTGATTATAAAAAATATCAAAGCAATAATTAACAGTTATAGGAGCAGGAATTGTTCTAAGTGTTTATTATTTATATCAGTTAATGGGAACTGTCAGTCTGATAAAACAGATGATTATCAGGTTGTCTTGGTTACTTTTTACTCATTGCTGAGACAAAACACCTGACACCCAAAATTGGGGAAGGAAAGGTTTATTTAGCTTACAGTTTTTGGAGGTTTCAGTCCACAATCAGCTGGATCCAAGGCAGGGTGGCATGGCACAGGAATAACACTTCAAGGCAGCAGCCAAGCAAAAGCAGCCAGAGTAAAAGGGGGGCAAGAGCAAGCCTCTTCTCCTCCCTTATATAGTACACAGGACACCCCCTCCCTCCAGGGTGAGTGTAGCTTCAAAAACATCCTTGCCTTCCTTTGCATAGGATGAGGTTGTTTACCAAGTAAGACCCCTGGCTCCCTGCTGAGTCCCTCAGCCAAACTTTTGACCTTCTCAAATTGACACAATGGCCAGGTAACTGCTTGTGCTCTACACCCCAGGATGTAGAGCTGTTGCCTTACTTAATTAAGCTGCTAGGCTTCTCAAGTTGACACAATGTATAAACCGTAACACAGGTAGTCAGGAAAGGCTGTTCTGAAGGAAGCCCTTTTCTCTGCATGGAGGCAAGTCAGGAGTTAAATTTAATTTGGAAAGCATATCCGCCTTTTTGATTCCTAGGGTTGGGTCTTTCACAGCCATTTATCCTTTGTGAACTTTTCAAATAGACAAAACTTCCCAGTGATAGTCTATCTTCTTGTCTGTATATATTTCTTTTCTATCTGTCACTTATTTTTTGGTCAATTTTGGTATTTATTACATCTACTCATCCTGAACAGTGGAAGACAGCAAGTATATCCTTGCAGCTCAGATGCTTTCTAAAGTCTAGTCAATCATTATATTTTCCTTGCTCACATATATAGGATTAAAGCTCAATATACCAAGAACTCACAAGAACAAGTGGTTCATATCTAAGGATTTCTGTCAATATTTCTAATGTAGTTGCTTCCTTCCCATTCTTTTGGTATTACATCTACAGTTTATAAAAAGTGAGGTTTTCTCATGTCAAGTAAAGTTTAACTGGTCATAATTATAAAATATACAATTTTTTCCCTTATACACAAGAGCGCACAATAAGACAGGTTGGAGAGGGTCATAAATTGCTCCCACACTTTGCATCTTAGTATAATAACATTGGCCAGTAGCTTTTCATATCCTGTGGAAAATTATGATATGTGTATGTGTAAATATGTAATAGATTGCTGGTACTGAAAAGAGTGATTAGAAGACTGGTCCTAAAAACAGAAGTTTATAAAAAGGTCCTCATAAGTGATGGTAATCTCAAATCAAAATAAGTGCAGTAACCATCACTCTTATACAAACACAAACTAAATAGATTTGGGGGAAGACCTAGTATGTGTATGTATCAGAGTGTATTTCATTGAATGTATCGGAGTATACAAGAAGCAGGAATGACTGATGGGTCAGGGAAAAGATGATGCAGTAATATAAAAATGTGGTTTTGTTTTAAGTCTGTATTGGGCTACATTATATTTTACTTTGCTTCTATCATTCATCTTATTCTCTGTGCCTCACTGTTCTGCATCATCTAGAAATTTGTCAAAACATATCTTTTCTGAAGTCATGGCTCAAATTGTTGAAAATTCTTGACCAAATCAGAGCATTTCAGGGCATCAATCAGGATAATTTCATAAAGTTTTATGAAGCAATTCAGCAGCACTTTTTAAGAAACTTTCCATCTAACCAGTCAAAAATTCTACTAACACCAGGTGTAGTGGTACATGCCTTTAATCTGAGCACTCAGGAGGTTGCCAGGAGGGTCACCCTAAGTTCCAGGCCACGTTGAACTAAACGGTGAGGTCAAGCCCAGTCTGAACTATGCAGTGAGAGTCTGTCTCAAAAGCAAAATGAGAAATCCAACTGATTCAACTATTTACCATAATTTTTCATTTTGGGCTATTGGGACTCGGTAAATTAATTGATGATATGGAGATAATGAAATTGATATAGGGTGTCTTTACAATCTTGACTCTATAAAAAATAAAATGAGATTGCACTAGAACATATTTTCATTTATTTGTGCATTTGATGAATACATTCATTTCTAGTGAATGACTTTTGACTTGTTTTTATTAATGCTTGCACTTGCGCACTTGGTAAGCTAGATGTTTGCATAATACTGCATTTACATCTTCCATTTTAAAAAAATCACAAAAGTTCCATCTTTCTAGACTTTACTATCATTCTTCAAAGAGTGAAAGGGTTCTGAAATGTTATTTGCACTACATGGGAGTTACGTTTATCCTGAAAAAGAGACATGAAATAATGTATAAGAACTGCGTTATCATATCACTCCATATGTCTTGTTCAGTTTAGTTTCTTCTTATTTATTTTGTTTTAACCATTTGCAAACATATCATCATTGACAGAAGCAAAAGCAACGTAGTATCCCTCCATGTAATCAAAGGAAAACAATTTTCAAATCGAAGTAGAAAATTCATATGTATAAATAAAGTCCCACTGAGTGTATTTTTAATAACTAAACTACTTAGGTAATGTCTGAAAATGAGGGGAAAAGTCCATAAATAATATTTTTACTGTCTATGTTTTTAATAGCCTATGTCTGAGTGACTCATGTCTATTAAAATGTCAATCACATTTTCAAGGAAAATGGAAGATTAAACAATTTAGCCTGGCAGTCAAATGAGTTAGACCAAGTTTTTTCTCCTTTCTTTTCAAGATGGATTGATTTGTATTTTACGTGATTGAGAGTTGAGACATGTATGATGAAAGTAATGAAAGCTTTCATTTTGTAACCAAAAAAATTTGAGTCCACAGATTTTACTGAGTAGCTAATTTAAGCAACCTTGGCTACTTTCTCTGACTTCATCATTTTATTGAATTCATGGAGACATATCCACAAAAACTTCAATCTGCCAGTAATTAGTTGAGCACATCTACTGAGGTATTCTTTATCCTGAGAGGTAAAATATTTATAACTTTCATGAAACCAGGCTCTACTTTCTATTTTTTCTGATTTATTTTCTTCCTAGATATTTATTTATTTATTCATATAGTAGAATTCTCAGTCTTTTGGTGGAGTGTGTTTGAAAGGAATAAGGAGAATTGTAATGTGCCTGGGGTATTAGGTCACAGAGACCTGCCAGGGACGAGGAGTCATGACATAAAAGCACAGTGGAGTACTTGGTCACTCCAAGGCATAGCCAGAGCTGACTAGTTTGCTATATGAAAGTTGGCACTGAATTTATGGAAGCAGAACAAGTGTTGACTGGTAAGAAAGAGGAGGGAAAAATAACAGTTAGGTTGAAAGTGTGTTACCCTTGGATAGCCACAGAGGACATAATCCAAGACCCTCAGCAGATGCCTGAAATGACAGACATTACTGAGACCTACATGTCCTGCTTTTTCCTATGCATGTGTACCCATGACAAAGTTCAATTTTTAAATTAGACATAATATTAACTATAACAGAAGAAGTATGATAATATACTCTAGGCAGCTATTTAAAACATGAATTATTTCTAGAATTTTCTGTTTAGTATATTTGGACCATGGTTGACCATATGTAACAGAATTCATGTAATAAGGAGCAAATACTGTCTATAAAAAGCAGGGAGAAGGCAATGATCTTTGCAAACTGTATTTTGGATTGAAAATACAAACCCACATATGCAAAGAAACCCCCCCCAAATCTTTTTATTTTTTATTTTATTTTATTTTCATTTAACTAGCTTTAAAGCTCCTGGAAATTATTTTAAAACAGTATTTTGGCTCTCAACAAAGGGTGAACTCTATAAGAATTGGTCAGTGTTATGAGTTATCAAGATGATCTTTTGTTGGACTGACTTGTATTTTAGCTATTTTAGTTTTCAGTAACTGCTCACCCGGAAGGAGAGACAAAACCTGAGATTTAGTACTAGGAGGACACAAAATGCAAGAGACAATTTTTGCAAATATGTTAGGTAGGTTTCAAATTATATATTTTCTAAAACTTCTTTTACAGTTTTAAATTTAAAACTTGTATATAATATATATTATCAACTTACAAAGAATATGAACCTAAATTAAAATTAAAATTTGTCTAAAAATTATATTATGGTGAAAGGATGCTTTTTTTTTATTGTGGTGAAATAAATAGAAAAACATCAAATTTGGGATTGTGACTTCAAGGAAAATGCTAAAAAGAAATTGTGCTTGTGCATTTTTTCCGTAGTTTTGTCAATATATTTCTCCCACACAAATGTGTGCTGTTGGCTAGCCACGTGAAATAAACGACTTTGGCCTTAACTGAATGCTACTTCTACAGTACATCATAACCCCAGCCTGCTGAGAATAAGCCTTCCTTGGCAGTAATCTACATCCAGTGGCATTTGGAAAGCTGCAGTAATGATGATGAAATTAAAACTCAGAATTTAAATAGCACATAGGTCAGTGTGCTGTGAAAATATAGGTAACAATAATAATGACCTCTAAAATATTTGTGTTCATTGGTCAAGGCTAAGCTAATTAGGAATGGAAATTGAAAACCTATTTCTTTTCTGAATGTTCCAACTAGAATGGTCTGGAAAACAATAGCACATTTAGAAGTTATATCCTCTTAAAGAAATAACGTATTCAATAATTCTATATTTACATCTGTACACCATTTGACCCTTATTATCTTAGGTGGTTCTAAATTATGCCCTTTTGATTTAAGTATTTATTACTAGTCAGAACAAAAATTGTGCAATGTTTCTTCAAAAGTTCTGGCAGGGGTTGAGGATATAGCTCTATGGTAGAGGACTTGCCTAGTGGGTATCATGCCCTGGGTTTGAGGTACAAAACTGGAAATAAAAAAGACCTAATGATGTAACAATTCTGACAAGAGTTACCTTAGGTGAAAAAATATATATAACAGATATATATATATATATATATATATATATATATATCATATGTACATGTGGTATATATATATATCACATGTACATATATCATATATATATATATATATATCACATGTAATTTTCCTATGTATATCCATAGAAAATTGTTACCTCATTTAAAATGTTAGAATATGGTGGTATAACCATCAAAATTATCATTTAAACACACCATGATTTGGCATTAGTTATGTGGAAATGGAAGAATCTTGTCTCTATATTTTTCATTGTCATAAATCTAAAAGCAAAGAAATTATCTTTTCTTTTTCTCTTTTATCTAATAAAACATTAACTAAATTAAAAAATATTATGAGATTTCTCATTTCTTTATAAGTTTTGATGAATCAAGGAATACTGGACATAACAAATGTATCAACTAATTCAATCACTGTCATTTTTTAGCTTTCCTAAGAACATCATTGTTCTAGGAAACTGAAATTGAGAAATATTATTTCATGATAATATGAATTTATGTATCTCTGCCTAATCTTGAATTTATTTAAAATGCTTATTTTGAATTCTCCATGGGGAACACTATTCAGTGTTAATTGGGTCTACCTGAAATGGAATTCCTTAGTTTGGTAGTAAATAAAATATATATCAAAAAATCCAAATTTAAACATAACTATATGTGAAAAAATTAATTTGAACTTCATATTTTGTAATGATTGCCCTGTGTTCAAATTATGCTTTTCAAATTTTTCAATTTCTCTGTCATTAAGACTAATTCTTTAGAGTTCACAGGTGTGTTCGGAATGACTGGCTGGATTTTGATCACCTTTTATTTTTATTTTTATTTTTATTTTTATTTTTATTTTTTGCGGCACCAGGAATCAAACTCACAACGTTGCACCTGCCAGACAGGCGCTTAAGCCACTGAGCCAAACTCCCAGCCCTAGTTTTTTGAGGCAGGGTCGCACTATGTAGCTCAGGCCGGACTTGCGCTCACGTTGTAGCCCAAGCCGGGCTCGAACTCACAACGCTCCGCCTACCTCAGCCTCCCGAGTGCTGGGATTAAAGGCGTGCGCCACCACATCTGGCTTGATCACCTTTTATAACTAAATTATAAACTGAAACTTTATTTCAATCTGATCTATGGTATTACATAGAAAACACAAAATTTTCCTTATTTAGGATGGTGAGATATGTTCAAATATTTCTTTTAAATAAATAAGAGTTTATTTGGATATAAATTGAAATTTTAGTAGAGACTAAAAGGTGAAAGACAGAACATGTATTTTATACAGGTTTTTTTGGTACCATATCCACTAAAGGTATTAAACATTCAATTGATCAATTCTGCTTCTTTAACTGTGTCACCTTAAGTCCTTTTTCCAACATGGTAACTTTTATTCTTATCTCCAGAAAGATATATATATATATATCATATCATATCTTTCTGGAGATAAGAATAAAAGTATGAGGCAGGGTCTCACTATGTAGCTCAGGCCAGTTTTATATATATATATATATATATATATATATATATATATATATATATATAAAACCATGCATATGGACATATTCATCATACAAATTAACAATTGTTCACTAGCTAAGATCCTTTTGTTAAAAGAAATATCGTTTTTATTCTATAAAATACCAAACAACACTGACATTCAAATGAAGAGAAAGAATAATTTTCCAGGGTCATATTTTACCATTCAGCTGTACAGAAAGGAAAGTATGCAATTTAGACTGAAAGGGACTGGTATAACACAGGTGCTTAATAAATATTTTGAATAAAATAATCATACATTGTTCCAGTCTGGAAAAATTGTGGATTTACTAACTCACTAGTTGCCTTATAATATGTCCCCCAACATGTGTCATTATCTGAGCACTCTGTTCCATCATTCATATTACACAAGGCATTATATTTTACATTCACCTATTGAATTTTGCTTTTTTATACATTACGGGGAAAATATTAGACATAATTGTTATCACAACTTTTACTTGGGTTCATATTCCAAAATTTGACATATGAATGATTCTTTTTTGCTGATAATATAAGACAAAGCAACTTTGTACTTTGTAGGTACACAAAAGGAAAAGGGAATTAGATTCTTCAATTCATTGGTGAATTTTCACATGGTTAATTCCAAATTATAAATAGGGAAATCAAGCAGTTAGCTTACAGCCCAAAGCAAAATGTGAATTGGTCCATGTGGCTTAGTCCAAAAGTGCACTATCTAGTACTAGATTCTGCAGGCAGTTACGACACACACATAATTCAATACAAAGATCTATTTCAAAGGCTGAGCTGATCCTTGCACGCCTGTTTTGTAAAATGGATGAATGTGCACACAGCAGGCAACTGAAAATACACTAAGGATGATAGAAACACTTGTATGTACTGAACTCCTTTATGAACATATACCTGAGCAAAATTTCATCTATTTTATATAAAAATTCAGATATGATGTTTTCTCAATAAGCAACTTTAATACATTATTAAATGAATCAGAAAGCCCTGAGGACACTCATGACATCTGGTATTTTTCTCTTCATGACAATTTCTTCCCATATCCCAAATTATGAAAAGACATTAAGTAGAAATTCAATAAGAATAATTGTTATAAAAAAGTAACAGCTCTCAGAAAGTGCAATTAGAGTTGATAAAATATCTTTTAGGTTTGACCCATTTTACTTCTTTTTGTGAATATAGGCAAATATTCATACCTGTGCAAAGTGTAAAAATAACTGAGAAGAGCAAGATACAGCCCATTTTTCTATAGACAGCCTTTTAGGTTCTTTATCATTACACGTGTTGACTTACATAAAAAGCAAAGGAAAGTTACAACTCTTTAAGTTTTATTTCCTTTTTGAAATTATGCATGTAAGATGATGCATTTTAGTTTTTAGAATTACTGACATTCTGTAAATGCAAATATACATTTTATACATTACAATATTACCCGAGAAAGAAAAAACACAACAAAAAAGGAAGTGGCTGTGTAGGAGTAAGCAGAAATAGAACAATCCCAGTATTGTACCCTTCCCACTACGCTTCAAGATTGTCTTTTAAATTTCTATTTTAAATCACTCCTATTCCTATCACATCGCAGAAAATTGGCTAAGAATTTGAATCTCAATTTCCTCATTTAAAACATTCACCTCCCCCAACAGTACCATGCTTGCTTTTCAAGCAAGGATTCTTATACCAACTGCAAATGTTATGATGAAGCAATTTATTCATTTTAATCTTTTTGCACTGGAATTTTTTATTCATTAATATTTACAATGGTTCGAGGCCGGCCTGTGCTACAACGTGAGCGCAAGGCCGGCCTGAGCTACACAGTGCGACCCTGCCTCAAAAAACCAGGGCTGGGAGTTTGGCTCAGTGGCTTAAGCACCTGCCCTGGCAGGCGTGAGGTTGTGAGTTCAATCCCCATTACCGCAAAAAAAAAAAAAAAAAAAAAAATTTACAATGAACATTTTTCTTGTGATTCATGTTTTTACCTATGTAATTGGTGGTCAACTGAGGTTTGTAGCTTTTTGGCTTAATTACTTGTTTAGTATATGAAACAACTGTATTGTTTACTTTGCAACTATTATAATTTCTGACAGTTTTAATTTTACATATATAATAGATCATCTTTAGTACAATGCTGCTTAATAGCATTAATTTGCAAATAAGTCTGTAGGTAATATCTAATTGTTTTCAAATTGCAAGAGTTAACATTTTCAGAGAGATTTTGTCACTTTGCCCAGTGCCACGTTGTCAGTAAATGTCGAGCCTGGGATTGGAGCCTTGTTCTCTTTGGCAACAATGTCAACACTCTCGAGGACAGGAAATTAAAAGTACGGACCACATGTTGACATTCATAATATGAATAATAATGAAATAGATTTTCTGCTTTAAAAATATTCAAAGTGAAATGTGGGTAAAACGTAAGACCACTGTTTGGGTTAGTGATACATTGATTTACTTCAAATTCAAAAATTATTTCTTAAAAAAATAAGTAGTAAAACAATGCCATACATGATAAGAATAAAACACAAAATCAAAAAGTACAAATGACTTCATACCCTTATTTCTCCTAATCTCCCTACCTCTTTCTCCATGAACAAGAAGCGTTAATGTAGACACTAAATTTCTTCCTCTTTTTGGGGTCAGTGACAGTTTCTGTAAGACTACAATATTTAAAAAATAAATGTCTATATCTGTGCAAATAGTGACCAACAAACAGAAGAGTGGAAGGAACTCTGGAGTCTGGACCACTTTGTTAGGCAGGAAGTTCAGCATTAGCAGCCTGGAGTCTGGGGCAGGGAGGCTAAGCTACATCAAAAGCAAAAAAGACTTCATTTTTTACCTTTTGTTTTGTTCTGCTTTCTTAATCCTTAAGTATAGGCAAAATTCAAACAAGTTTGCAGTTTGGAACTTTAGCCCCAGAGAATGGAACCTCCTCTAAATATGCTGGTGAGGACCAGGGTCTCTATGAATTCCTGAACATAAGTGAAGGTTTGGGAAAAACTTCATGGTCCCTAAAACAAAGTAATAGAAATATTGTTCAAGTGAGTAAAGAGAAATTCTTCTTCCCTCTGAATCTCATCAAAATAGCTCATTTTCCTTGAAAAAGAACAATGGTCTCAGAGAAAAGTATAGAGATTTCTTGAAGACTCACTTTAAATGTAATCTGAAACCTAATTCTTCAAACAGTAAAAGTAAAGTTCTTGTGAATTAACAAACCTACCCCATGTCACAATTAGCAACTGGCAGAGTAAGGACAATAATCGAGTTATTTACATTGAAGTAAAAGTTCTTTTCCCTCTTTGAAATATCTTAAATGTGAAACTTGACAATACGTTGGATGGTTTTTAGTGTAAATTTTAACCATGCAACTTTTTGTATTGTGAATGACGACAGGATCCAAACACTGAGGGAAACGGTTTACATCGGATTTTATAAAAATGGGACCCCAGGATCTTTTCGAGACATAATCAACCTACACAAACATTGACACAGACTTCTGGCTTGCCACTGTTTCCACAAATTATCTATGTTTGCTTCACCTAACATAAATCCCTAATTCTGATGGTGAAGGTAGCAGACCATATGCTCTAATGGAAAAGAAGAATGCCAGGTTCTGAAGGTGTATGATGTTTTCTACTTCTGCTTAATGATAATTCTGCTAATGTGTTTAACTTCGACTAATTCCTTGGAAGAAAATAATCAAGGCCCACAGAATGTTTTTGTCAAGGGCAGACCACACACACAGTTAGGGCCACAGGACTGTAATGTAGCTGAGGAACTACTTCCTAAAGATATCACAGTCAACTAGTCACTCGCATAGTTACGGTGATGCTGTTGTAAGCAAAGCCATTCTGTCACGAGTCTTACAAAGCTAGGTACATGTTAATAATACATGACTATATTAATGATTATGTGTTTACTCTATGATGCATCATTATTTTAGAATATATAGATATATATATATCTGGGGAAAATGGTGTATGCCTATGGTCCCAGCACTCTAGGAAGCTGAGGTCAAAGGATTGCAGTTCGAGTCCAGCCTTTGCAACTTAGTGTGACCCTATCTCATAATAAAATAAAAACCAGGGCTGGTGTAAAGCTCAGTATGAAGGGCCTGGATTCAATCCCCAGAACAGGTAAAAACCAAAACAAAGGAAAATAAATCAGTTTGCATATTACCAGTAATAGTGTCATACAGCTCTTCTTCATTTAAAAAAAAAATTGGGAGTAAAAACAATCATATAAAACAGATAAAACTATGCTGTGTTATCAGTAACAACCTTATCTATCTTGTGTTTACTACATCTTTTGAGTGTGTCAAGAAACCACATCCAGTGGCTGAGCTCTGCCATCTAGATCCATTCCACGATGGTCATCAAACAACACAATCACCAAATGAAGCATTTCTTCAAATGCATCTTCCCTGCTAAGTGCTGTGTGACTGTGTGAACGTTAGGGAGATTATATGGCTGCTTCCAGGATCCACTGAGAAACAATAAACATAAAAATAAGGTACGATGATAGAGATCATCAGATGCTCACAAACTACTTTTTTTACTCATTTTGGACAAAATGTTATGAAACATCATCCAGATTTCTCTTTACTTAAAGAGAAATGGATGGTTCTGAATGAGTTCTGGCCTATGGACTGCATGTAGAATGATGTATGACAGCGCTAGCCCTGACCACGGGAACATTCTTGCACTACTTGGCTTTGCATCTTCCTTGTCTGCTGCAGAGGATCCAGGATCACGCCAGGGCAAGGGGAGGAGAGCTGAAGGAAACACCGGGCTCTGTGAGAACTCTAGGGCCTGCTGTGAACTACGCCTGGACAATAAAATGATAAAACTTTTTTGTGCCAAGTCACTAAAATTCAGGGATTCTTTCTAATGGCAGTTTTCCTGCTCTGCACCGTAAGTCCTATACAGATGTGATGAGTGTATAAGCACCTACTGCTACTAACAAAGTGTCCAAAATTCAGACTTCCTACTCTTCCAGTATCCTAGTGTCAAAAATAACCACTTTGATTTTGTCTATTGTTATTTTGTTTTTATTTTTGTGGTCCTAGAGACTGAATCCAGGGTTTTGTGCTTACCCAGACCTCGCTGCTTATATTTTCAAAGGTTTTGCCGTTCCGTTGAGGCGCCCCAATTCAACTCAAAAGGATTGACTTGCAAATAAGGGATCTTTACTTAGTCTACTTCTGCAGTCTCAGCAACTGCCAAAAAAGGTTCTTTTCTGAGCATTCTTCTTAGAAAAGTGAACATCTTTCTGCTGTGTACATGAATTTGAAACATTCTACATATTAGTGAGTATAGTCAACAGTTTTTGACCATTTGCAAAATATTTTGTGTCAAAGACACAGATTCGAATTTACATTGTTTACTTGCACTTTTACATCTAAAACCTAAATTGTTTTTAGTCTTAATAAATTTAAAAATTGTATTTCCTACAGATAATTGGCATAGAAAAGATATCCTCAGAATTTTTTCTCTTTTCCATTCAAATGATATAACATTGAAGTCATTGAAAGAGAATCTCATAGTTTATGTTAAGTCAGTATTGGACATTGAAAACTGAATACTCAAAATAGTGAACAGTACATGCACAATAACCTAATAATGGAGGTTTCAATTAAAAAGAATGTCTGCCATAAAAAGTTAGAACTGTACATTATGAGGCCTTAAAAATATGTGTTTTCAAATAAAATGCTTAATTTAGTTGAATTCTCCCTTCTATGGCAATGTAGAAATGTTTAAGGTAGAAATAAATTGTGTAAATCAATGAATCTAAATGTTTGAAAGCATTGGTCTAAATCTAATTATATGTATTTGAAAAAGTATTGTTTGTATAAAACTTCTGCAGTTATTTTATTTAGGAAAACCAGAAAGTTACTTAAACCAGAAAGTTATTTAAAAAAAATCTTTTTTGTAATTAAATGTTTTAATGGAAAATGCAGGAACATTTAATTCAGAAAAGACTGAAGGACAATAAAACTGCAGGAATTTAAACTTTTCTATATATAATATGACATGCATAAATTTCTCTATTTTATTTTTTATTTTAAAAATAGCAGAAAAGCATTAAAATGATACAGAATTTTTAAAAATAGGAAATTAACACTAGTTAATATATTGCATATTGTTATTTTATAAGTGGTTGTTAAAAGATTTAGGCATAAAAATGATCAATCAATGAAAAAACAGACTGTTCTTTTTGATGAACTAACACAAATTAGTAGTATAGTTATCTACCATACACACACACACACACACACACACATACACACATATGTATACATATATACATATAACCTTTTCCCTTCTTTCTTCCTTTCCCCTATCCCAGTTGTTTTTTCCTTTTGAGCACTTTCCCTTTCATTTTCACAACATCTATTATACATTTTGAATCTTAGTTACTCTTTCAGTTTTTTTCTTTCTTTTTTTTTAACATTAAGGAGACAATATGATATTTACACATATGAGTCTGATTTACTTCACTTATGAGTATGGTCTCAAGTTGCGTCCATTTACCTATAAAAGCCTCAAGTTCATCCTTCTTTATAGCTATGTAATACCCCATTGTATAAAAATATCACATCTTTTTTATTTGTTCCACAGTTGATGCGCTTTTGGGCTGCTTCCAAGATTTAGCTATTACAGATTGTGCTGCTACAAACATGGGTGCACATATATTGCTGTCACATGTTTTCAGTTCTTCTGAGAAAATACTCAGAAGGGGAATAGCTGGATTGAATTGGATCTCCAATCCTAATGTTTTGAGGAAACTCCACACTGATTTTCACAGTGGTTGTACCAGTCTACACTCCCACCAACAGTGGAGAAGGGTTCCTTTTCCCTACAGCCTGGCCAACATTTGTTATGGGTTGATTTCTTGATGACAGTCATTCTCTCCGAAGTGAGATGGAATCTCAATGCTTTTTAATTTGCATTTCTCGAATGACCAGTGATGTTGAACATTTCTTCATGTATTTGTTTGCTATTTGTATTTCTTCATCTGCAAAGTGCATGTTCAACTGTTTTACATTAATCTAAGATTTACCTCGTCTCCACCCTTCCTACCCATATTGTTGATTCAACTTTTACAAAGATATCAAGGAACAATGATATAAATCATATCAGGACAAGAGTCAGTCAAAACAAAAGATAATGGCTATAATAGTACTTGCTGACAGCCGGGTGTGGTGGCGCACGCCTTTAATCCCAGCACTCAGGAGGCTGAGGTAGGCAGAGCATTGTGAGTTCAAGGCCGGCTTGGGCTACAATGTGAGTGCAAGACCGGCCTGAGCTACATAGTGTGATCCTGCCTCAAAAAACTAGGGTTAGGAGTTTGGCTCAGTGGCTTAAGTGCCTGTCTGGCAGGCACTAGGTTGTGAGTTCAATCCCGGGTGCCACAAAATATAAAAAAAAAATTTAGAAATTAAAAAAAAAAGTACTTGCTGATAAAAAAGGACAAACTGAAGGCATTTTTAGGAAAATGGATACAGTTGGAAAATATAATGTTAATAGATCAGATACATAAACTTGGATACCATCTCTCATTTGAATAAGACAAAGTAAGAGACAAAAAGCACAAGAAAGACTGGATAGAAAGAGACAAGGGAACATAAACGTCAATAAACTAACCTAACATAAGAGTGAGGGGAGAGGAGGGAGGGGAAGAAGAATCAAGTTCTACAATATACAACCCAATAACCACAATGAACGTAAACATCATATGTCATAAACATGAGCTAAGGTTAACAATATCAGTAAGAATGAAAATGGGGAAAGGGGCTTTAGAGGAGGAGTGAGGGAGGTGGAAGGGAAGGTGAGGAGGATTTAGAAAAGAAACAAGCTGTATTATCTGCATTACCCACTTCATAAGATGTTTGCAAACTGCATGTACTGAAAACATGTACTAGTTTAAAAAAAAGAATGGCAATACTATATAGTAAACAGTGTCAAATTACATTAATTTAGAAGCGTCTGTCAACAGTGACTCTCCTGGAATTCTTATATTTTGTCTATGTTAGCAGGGCCCTTTTCTACTTATGGAGTCCCCTTTCTTTTCTTTAACTACCAACGCACACATTCTTACAAAAGCTGAATTTCCTTTGAAAAGGTTCATCTACCACTCTGAATGTAACATCTTTCCCTAGCCACTCAATTTACATTAAATATTTGTAAAAAAGACTGATTAACAACCACTCAATATTTATTGAAATATTGATTCTATTTAAGATAGTCTAAAATTCATTGCATAATCTGAAAGGTACAGACGGGTAATACTCATGGCACCTTTTTCTCTATATTATAACAAGGATGAAGATACAGATATAGAGAAGTATTATGCTGGAATTATATTGTGGATAAAATACAGAATAAATGTCAATAAATTAACCTGCCCTGAGGCCACAAATGCCAGCTCTATCATTAAGCTTTACAAGTGAAGAAACCAGAAGTTTTGAACATAAATTATATATAGTCTATGAAGAGTACTTTTTCTTTTCAGTTTGGACAAAAAAGTTTTCAAAACAGTTGCTTTACAAGGCTGTTGGTACTTAATATGCTAATAATATTTGCATATTGAACAACAAAATCAAGTATTTTTCTATATATATATGTTTATTTACATGTGTATATATCATGTGCACATACGGAGAGATCCTTTATCAACTTGATAAAGGACCATTGAAAGAGTTTATCCCGTATATAACAAAGGTTCTACCTAGCTCCCCACAGACGACACACATACAATATATTGAGGATACCCTTATGAAGACTGTTTTCTTCTGGTTTTGAAGTAGTCATCTTTTCTTGGACAGTGTTTTCAAACACATTTCTATAAGGAATCTTCCCCCAAATATTATCTCTTTTATATTAAATTTTTTAACATTATTTAGGAGTCTGCAAAACAAATAATTACGTGGCAAAACAGTACATAAATTCATTACCCAGAATAAAAGCAATACTGTACAAACAAAAATTAGGACCTTAAGAAAAGAAAAACAAGAAAAATGTCAGAAAGTACTTAGTCAAGGCAGGCATAAGTCAGAAAATTGAAAACGGGGAAGAGTTTGGTTCAGCTTCGGTTCACTAAGACCATGAAAGGGGAAACACAGGCCTTAGGGCAGGAAGCCAATGCAGCCGCAAGAGTGAGGCGAGGTCACGTGGGAAGACCGCTTCCTCCCACACTCCGCTGACGCTCGAGTAGAGAATGGCCCGCCACGGAAGATGGCACAACTGCACACTCATGAAACCTTTCTGGAGAGGAAATTGATAAAACTCACTAACCTTTAAATATGGAATCAAGAGCACAAGAACACACTAATAAAAGACATTGATTCCTTTGTACTGTAACTTTGCTTACACATTGAAATAATGGGAAAAAAAGAATTTGTTAATGAGTAGGAAAAAATGAAATATATCTTTATACTTTAAAATACCATAAAAATCTCAAAAATAAACTTAATAGCTCTAGATTTAAGGATGTAGATTATATTCAAGTATATTCTTGCCTAGAATAATACGTAGAATATCCAGAATATATTTAAATATGTAAGTCTCATAACACATACATAAGGAAATAATGTATACAAGGCTAATATTGATTAAAAGGTTTAATCTTTTAGAGGAACTTTTTAATAATAAAATTAATACTAATTAATAAATGATAAAATTAATACTGATCGTGAAAAAAACACTGGGAAGAAATCTATTGGTTTGAAAATAATATGGCATAATGAATTTGGAGGTTTGCCCAATTTCAGCTTGCAAAGTTAGTATGAAATGTGTCACTTGGCTTCATGTGATTTCATAAAGATCTAGAAATATTTTAAAAGAAGAAAGATAGGTTGCATGTTCTGTGTAATGTAATTGTTTGTTACAGGACTTTAACATTGACCATAAAAGGGCTTGCAAAAACCATATCAGAAAGACATTGACTAACTGTTGAATAAAGATGGAACAGCAAGAATAAGTGGTATCTGTGTTCGCTACATCCTTATAGTGGAGAGAATCATCACTTGTGATAACATTTCCTTTTTCCCTTCGAGTTTCTAAATATTGGAGATTTGCAGATGATTAGGAATTATATCATCTGTGACAACCTTTTCTCTTTTTGCTAAAAAATTTAACAAAAGAAATAAAATCAAGTCACCAAAAGGCCTCATGAGGATGTAGCTTTCTGAAAATCTTAACGGTAAAGAAAACACCCAAATACCTCTTTATGGTAAGTCTAAATGAATAATTAGTTCAAAAAGCTCAACTTTTAGTTCGCATTAAAGGTCTCCTTGAATCACCAGAGACAGGGCACATTTAATAGAGCCAGGCAGACTCTTGGCCCACTCTCTAGTCGCAGGTTGACATTGGGTAAGAATAAACTGTGCAGGCCAAGTGACAAAGAAAATCTGTCTGGCACCTGCTCACATTATCCTTGCCTCCAGACAACCTGATGAGTCAACAACTTTATGAAAAATAATCCCTGGCATGTATTTCAAAGATTATCCTGGAACAGTTTCAGTCTATTGTGTATTTACTTCCCTATTTTATTTACTATTTCAGGGCCAGTTCAACCAATAACCCCTTTCTTACTTGTTACTGAAAAACCCTCCTCCTCAAATTTCTGGCAAATGTCTCAGTGTGCACACAGGGTGCTGCTCTGAGCCGTCACTGTTCTCCTCCACTCCTTTCACCCTTCCTTTTCTCTCTCTCTCTCCAATGGTCTCTAGTGTGCTTGTCTTAGTTCTTCCCAAGTTTCCATAACGTGATGATTTCATGTCTTACAAACAAGCATGGGAATTCGCATGTGCCAAAAGCTGACTCTATCAATACATTTGTTAATGAGAGAAAAAGGTAAGAACTCCACAGGGGTAGTGCTAATTGATTTTCTTTATAAACACATAAGCAATTATACAAGTGACCATCTGGTTTGTCTGCATGAAGTTAATGAATACACAAAAGGAATCAAATTTAGAGTTTACTGAAATCTTAAATCTAACTGCCTAGATGGTAGTTTAGATGTGTCACAAGGCAAAAGAAAAGTGCCCCAGGCTGCAAGATATAGACAAAAAAATAAATAAATAGGGCTCCTTGTTTCTTTCAGTGAAAGTACAGACATCAGAAACTAACATGTGGCATTATTTATAAACAGGACTCTGATATTTATATAGACAAGCTGGGCCTCTTAAGTAGAGAGAAGCTACATTCTGCATCAATTAGCAATTTTCCTTTAAAATTTGTAATTTTATTTGCCTCACCAGACCAGAAGCATGCATAACTACTACTTTGCAGATAATCATGAGAAATAAAAGAGCACAGCACAGATTAAACCAAATAACCACTGCCATAAAATGCCACTCCTAGACTCCAGTGTTGAAAAGGAGATGGTTTAATGCCAAGCATGGTGGGTCACACTTGAATATCCAGCTACTTAAGAGGCCGAGGCAGTAGTATTACACGTTCCAGGCTAGTGAAGACAACGTAGCAAAAACCTATCTCAAAATAAAAACAAAAACAAAAAACTGAAAGATCTGGAAATGCAGCTTAGTGTGAGTTTTTAGGTTAAATGTCTTCTTCAAAAAGTCAGTCCTTTTTATTATTTTTATTACAAGACAAAAACAAAAAATAGATGGTATATTTATTATGTAAAAATTTTATATATTTATGTATTATATAAGATCATAAGTATCTCAAGTATAATTTACACATAAGAACACAGTGTTAGGCACATGATACATAATAAGAAACCATCTACAGGCACATTTATTTCACTTATTCTGACTGGAATACTCAATTTGCAAGATTGCAGACCCAGAAGGTATTATCTTTTGAAGCATGGAAACATACCCATATTCACATATAGACTATTCATAATTTTGATAAGTAGTGTCTCTGGAATTTTTATGAAAAGTGTCATGAGCATTAATGAATTCCACAGATAATTACAAACCTGTCTTTGGTAACTTCTGTGTTATTTGCTTGTTATATACTACACTGACCAACAAAGCCCACTCTTAAGATATTTACCATTTAGTGAATAAATCAGAATTTGCAACTGCAATTACTTCCGACTCTCCTGAGACATGAGAGACAAGCGCACACGTACCTGGAAGTGCGGCTGGACTATAAGTGGGTAATGGTGGGTACAGCTAAAGCACTAACAGTGAAAGTAACAGTAATAGTAATTGAAAGATGGCCAAGAAGCCAGAAAAGAAACATGATCATAATTAATGTTGGTGTATTGATGCTTTCCATGAGAGCCCAGCATACAATTATTTTTCATAAAGTCAGAGATGCATCCTAATACAGAAGAAAACATTGAAAGCAAGCATGCATTATCATGCAAGAAATAATTCTCACATGAAGATGACATTTAGGTGGATTCCAAATTAATATCTTTTTAAATACAAATGCTTTCAGGTAGTTTGTGCTTCCAACTCAAGTAAAACACAAAAAAATTTAAATACAAAAGAGCAGATATGATGAGAGTGGATAGAATACCTGATCTAAATCTTCAAAGGAGTTCCAGGGAATTTAAGACTCTCTCCTAGAGGATCCCCTCTCCTTTATTTTTCAGTAGTTCTCTAAATTGCATAAATCCAAGGCAAACTTTTCCAAATTCAACCTCATGAAAACCTTTAAGTTTCCCAATCTTTGCAAATACCATGCTTGCCCCTCAATGCCTTTCTCACTCTACAAGGCCTATCTTAGAACTTTTCCTCACACCTCCAACCATAATGTCCATACATACACGTTTATAGTGGCACATAGTCAAAGTGCAGCCTGTATTATGCTGACGTATATATCTGTCAGAAAGGACTGGAAGCTCCTATCAGAAAATTTGATCTTTTTCACCTTCATCATAAACTTGCATTTTATCTGATATTCGGAATCAAAATGAATTAAAACAAATTGAACTGAATTAGAATGAGGCTGGTCAAAGAAGACCTCGGTCTAGCTCAAAGTTGAGATTTTGCTGGACAATTCTCTCTGAAACCACTTAAGCCAAAAGTTGTAACACAAATTTTTAGACTCAGTTCTCCTTAAAAATGTAGAAGGGTTTATATAATCTTTGTGTAAGCAATGCCTTGTTTCATGTCAGCAAATTCTATAAGCAACACACATCTTGTCTTTAGAGTTAGTGAGCCATGGAGAAAGCTCATTGCGTGGGGTAAAACATCCCTCATTCAGTCTTCCTTCACTAGTTATATTTTATGCGTCTGTGTGCATCAGTAACCATCCTAATTGCTAGACAGAGAATAGTGAATAAGACAGGATAGTTTCTTCTCATTATGGAGTGGAATCAAGAGAAAAATACAGAAGACAAAAACAGAAATATTTACCAATATTAGCAAGTAGCATGTGAGAAACTAATGGGCTGTTGTTAGCGAGCACGGCAGGCTGGGGTGAGTTCAGGTACAATGTTGGGACACATTCCTGAGGTGGGAAAATCCAAACCGAAACTCGAAAAATGTTATTTGAGGTAAGCAAGATAATCTAATGGCATTTCAAAGAGCTCATTATATTGTTTGTAACCTTCAGGAGACTATTTGTGGAGAAGAGATAAAGATTCATGAAAAAATAAAAATATAATGGGGACAAATTAAATAGTTATCAGAAGGTACCGGAGCTCTTGGAATTATAATTGAAGCATGATTATTTAATTAATCCATAAGGACATCTGAGTCGTATATATAAGCCAGTCAAGTGCATTCTTTTCCAGCTTCTTCATATTGTTGTGAGAGACTGACCCACATCCTAAGGGCCTTCAAGAACTTCCTGTGTTTGTACCATTGAATCTGTACCCAATGTCAACTGCTATCAGTTTCCAACTGTTGATCCTAGAGACATATTACTCAATTTTCCAAAGTGTCCTTGAGGAATTTAGTCTACTCAACTCACATTTTAACACTCACTCATGGCTTCTTGAAAATGCTGGCTCCTAATAATGCAAGACTTTCCCCCGTGATTTTATATGAGAGACTCTTATGGTACAACATTTCATTCTGTTTTAAGGGTTTACTGCAAAGAAAAATAGGCTTCTGTTTTTTATCTCCAACTAGAAAACACTATTTGGATTTGTGGCTGGAAATATTAGAGAAGCCAATTCTCCATCCTCTGTCATGTGCATTAGGACTAAAGGAAAATTTATAGTGCACAGGAATTTTAAAGGTACACTGAAACTTTTTCCTGTGCGAAAGATGTCAGAGAGAAAAATTCTGTCTCAATGATACAGTGAGTCACATTACACACCCATCATGCTACTCTGTAAGACCTTTATCATTAAAACTTGGAAGTGGTATGGAAAGAAAACTATGAAGGGATATAAACCTGTTAGGAGGTGGCTGAATGTAACTCAAAAGCACTTAACTTTTCATTATGGATAGAGAAACGACTCAGAAGAAAACACAGAGACGAACAAAAATTCTGCCTCAAGGTCTCCTCCATGCACATCAGAAAATACTGATGAAACTCATTACAGAAATTGCTCTCATACAGATTCCTGCTTTTGCCATAGACTTTATGATCACAAAGAAAAATGTAAGAGGTTATTATTATCTGGAATTATTCAATGTTATAAAATTAATATGAAGTAAATTTAGATCTCTGTTTTGCATATATTTCTTCTTTCTTCCCTACTACCATGGCTGTCCTCCTCAATTATAGTAATTTTAGCTGGAGCAATATAATTTGTATTTAATGTTGTTTTGTTGTAATACATCCTTATGCTTAAATCGTATTTCTTTTTTATCTAGATTACCTGCTAAATGCATTTTCAATGGGCAAAACAGACAAGTCAGCACTTCTGTATTCTCACAAAGAACAAAAATTCAGTATTTCATGTTTTGTGGTTTCTTATTGCTTTTTAAATTTTGTCATTTAATGGGACTAATGTTAATAGTTTAGGAGTATATTTACCATAAATAGCTCCACCAGTCATCAAACATCACCACTTCATTTTAGTGTTTAACTAACCTCAACTACTATTTATTGCCTCATATACTTATCTACTGTGTACGTTACAACTTAATTACCCCAATGCCTATTTTTAAGCCCAATTTAAAAAGCCTGAATGGGAATAACCACTTCTTGTTTCACTTATGCAAGAAAGCATTGCCTGCACCCAGACAATGAGAGAGGAGGGCCATGAAATCAGTAGTGTGTTTCAGTGACCTGAAAAATCTCAGTTCTATAGCAATGGAAATCCAACTTTTCTTATGCACAAGAAGATGGGGGACAGGGGTGCACTGTCAAGTATTCTTCAAAATGGTCACATCCATATTTAGGTCTAGTGATACTGAATGCTATCTAGGAAAGACAGGAAACAGTGGAGATTTTGAAAAAAATATCATGTTTTGGTTAAGCAAATCAAAACAACTGTGATATTACACTTTAATAATATTTTTGTTTCACCTCTAGTACGTTGCCACATGGTTTTTTCACATTCTTTTACATAAAAGTTATTCTTGGGAAGGGTATAATACCTTTCAAGTTGTAGAATGTTATCTCCTAAACAAATGAAATTACAAAATGAATTATGAAGTTATGAAGGGAATTAAAGTTATGCCTCTCATCTTGAACTCTTCGCCTGACTTTCTGTTTCCTTGATCATTTGAAATTCACCTCAAATAGCTCTTTCTGTGGCCTTTACATGCCTACTATTACAGAACTGCAGGCTTTCCTTGGAACACCTTTGTATCTGTTCAGCTGTATCTGTAAAGGTTACTTACACTTGAACTCTCCCTCTTTCTCTTGAACTCTTTCTACAGGAGAACATATGCATCTTAACATGTTTATTTCAAAGCCAGCATTCAATGCATGCTTCCTGAATTAAGGTTATTTCCCAGTTGACCAGTAAGAAAACTCAGGGTGCTAACTCAGAGAAACAGAAATTAAATGTGCTTTTGCTTGTGCACTACACTACTATGTGCATTTTTGCTATTTTAGGTATTGGAAAAATGTTTCAATTATTTCATCAAGGTGTGTAAAATATTTAAAACTACACTGTTCACACTCAGCATCTCCAGTTGGTGAGATGTCCTGCCTCACAAATAATGACAAGGTCTATTGACCTGTCCTGCTGGGATCTGCACTTAAAGTGGGGCATAATACAATGTCCTCTGTGGGTTTCAAGTCTGACTGCCTCTGCTCAAGCCACATTTAACCTATCACCCACTCTATTCTGGACTTCACTTCTCTCCTCATTTTCCTCCCAGTGCTTCTGAGAAATAACCTTCACACAGTATAGGAGCTTTTCTCCAATGCTTAGCGCAATGCTTTGTATATATTTGGTGCTCCGTACATTTTTATATGAGGATAAACCATTAGAGGATCAAGATCTCTCACCTTTAAATCTCTCTCCTCCCTCTCCCCTGTCACATTCTCTTTGCACTGTTTTGAAAAACACAGCAGGGTGATTAGACTTTCCAGAAATCTACTTTCAAATCCCACTCCATTGTCATTTTCTAAATGTGTGACTTTAGGGAAGTTATTTCACCTCTTATATCACCCTTTCCTCATTTTTGAGACAGAGGAAAGAGAGAAGTATGATTTATAGTTTTTCATGAGCATGGCCTGAAAGTAAGATATGAAAGCACCAACTGCCCCTCCCCCTGGGAAGGCTGCCTCACTTCTCTTAGCAACTACACACTCAGCACTGAAATAGTGTAACTGACAACGGTACGCATGTACTTAACACAGATTGGTAGTTGTTCAAGAATAGGACAAAATCAGGAGAAACTAAAAATAGTTTCCAGGTTTCTTTGATGAATGATGGCAAAGTTATAACATTAGATTGTAGGAATGATTTTAGCACACTGTAAATATTGTAAGGGTCATAATTGCACTCTAAAATGAGTGAAATTTGTTGTATGAAAATTACATGAAGATAATAATTAAAAAGCACAGTGTGATGAAAGAGTATGATAAATGTTTAAGTTTAAAAATTACAGTAAATGATATTTAACTTCTTCGAAATACTCCCCCTACTTTGAATACACCTATCTCGTCATTCTTGTCACTTTTTGAAGCAGTTTTTATTGTGCTGTCATGGCTGTCTTGATGTTCTGAATCAATTCAAAGCACTTAAATTTCGTGGTCATTTTGACTTTGGGGATGAGCCAAAAGTCACATGGTGTCAGATGCAGAGAATAAGGTCAATAAGCACAAACTGTAATGGCTTTTCTCGCCTCTTTTTGGGTGGCACTCAGCAGCAGCATTCCTTGTTATTTGACCAGGCCTCCTGAAGACAGGAAAGACAACTGCAAGAACAGCTTGAGAAAGTGTGAAGAATGACAGTCCAAGTGTGTGTGAAGAGACTGGCAGTATCCTCAGGCAATTAATGGCAATGTGTCTTTTACGGTAACAAATTTTTAAAATTTAAATATGCATTGTATATTTCGATCATATTCAAATCAAGTCTAAGCTCGATGTTCAGATACCTCCATCTATACTACCGCATTCCATAAAAATGTGAAATCTAAGTGACCACAATAAATGATAAAACTATTTACTTAGGAAATCCTTCATAAAGAAATACGACTCTTACCTTTTCATGCAAAGAAATTATTTTTGTTGCTCATTTTTGAAATACTATGAGTTAAAAATATTGTCAGTGATAATTGGATTTAACAGTTCTCTGCCTCTGGGTAAAGAAAAAACTATTATTTGCTTTTTTCCCTATTATTCACTTATACACAGGTAGGAAATATATCTTTTCCTGCCCACCAGGGGCTGTTTTCTTTTGTCCATGTGGTTGCCTTGTTTTTATTTTCACCTCAGACACACTGATGGTAATAGCAATCAACTCTCTCTGTTATTCACGGACATTTACAAGGAACACTTACAATATGAACTAAGGAAGAAGATTCTTCAAATGAAAATATTAGGACCACTTTACCTTTTTTAATACCAACAAAGAACTTCTTCAGTGTTAAGTAAATACTTAAATGAAATCTTATTTACAGAGTGCTGAAAGCCTTACTCGCATTTATAAAAATGCACTCAACTCTTTGTATCTTGCTTTGGAAAACATTTTAACTTTTCATAGAGAAGTTCAAGAAAAATGTAATATTTTAAAATAGAAGTTAGAAATTCTGGTGCCCTTGGCAGAATAGAATTTCAGTACACATTTAAAACTCGTTCTGGTTTTTCCAAATCAATATCTAAATTCAAATTCTTGAAGATGAACAATTTCCATAGACATATGAAGAAAATAAGCAAAGATAATTTAAGTTGCATACACCTGAGATGAAAGTGTTTCTTCCTCTTTGTGATAGGAGACTCCATCTCACATCATAAGTTAAGGCTTGCACTGCCTGATGTGGGTGTTTGTCAGCCTACATGCTTGGATGAGTTGCTGGGCAGCAGA
The DNA here is from genome assembly GCA_004363535.1 of Dasyprocta punctata. Taxonomy (NCBI): domain Eukaryota; kingdom Metazoa; phylum Chordata; class Mammalia; order Rodentia; family Dasyproctidae; genus Dasyprocta; species Dasyprocta punctata. The sequence goes on along the minus strand of RJWM01010502.1, from coordinate 24,495 downwards.
GGGCTCCATCAGGGTGCTGTTACCTCTGAAAGGTTAAATGTGAAGTCTGAGAGACTTTCAAAGACAGAAAATCTGTTGTCAAGGAGCATTATTTCTCCTAGCTTGGGAGAATCTCTCCCTGCTGATCCTCCCTCTTACTTTGAAAGTTAGAAAATCCATAAGAGGCGGATGGCTATGTCAAAGATTTTTAAGACTTCGCATAGGTTGGGTTTATTTTTGTATTATTCTATCTTATTTTCAACGCTTACCAAAGGAAAAATAACCACACTGCTGTATTACATCTCCTAGAGGGTTGTAATAAAAATTTGGACTAAACAGTATATCCCAATGAATGTTAGGCTTCGGAAAATCTCTATTTGTGCATTTACTGTCTACATTTAAAATTCTCTACATTTAAGGAAAAGCATAGAGACAATCATCGTCCTCCTGAAAATCATCAATTATACAATAATGCACAATATTTACAGGTATGTAAAACTAGTTTAAAATAAGTGGGTTAATAAAGTTAAATAGGAAGTTAATCTATGAATATTTACTGAGCCCAGAATAAGAAGAGTGTATGAGAGATAAAAGGCAGAAAAAAACAACAGTACATTATCTTCATGCACGCTTAGAATTTGTAGGTAAATTTGAAGGTGCTGATCTACAATGAGTTCTTAAGGAATCAAGGCTAAATTTAGAATTTAAGGAATAAGAGGATTTAGACAATGAACAAAGGACTATTATCAAAGGAAGAAGAGCATGATATAGATATGAAAATAAATTACTACTTTCTAGGAGGAATCATTACTAATTCTTTTGAAAGATTCAGTACATATTTTCAAAGATATTTTAATTTTAGATATATCTTCAGCAACAGTGAGTTAAACAATAGCTAGAAATGGATAGTATCACACTCTCAGAAAGCTTGTGTAAATAAATGTACTTTTAAAATATTAGACAATTGCAGAGATGGTTATTATTTCTATTTAGTTTTTTGGGGGAATTAAAAATGGCATCATATGAAGAGTCGGGAAAAACTCATTTGAGTTTTCATTTTTTCCCAGAAAGAGTGGATACTTAATAAGAAGACTATTCAAGTCTCTTCTTCAGTTCATTTCTCTTACAGAGATATTACTGGAATTGCAGTGGAAATATTATTTCTAAGAAATATGATAATGTATTGTGCTTACTGTAAAGTATTTACTGAATTTAATCTGCGCAAAAGAATATAACACAAGAAAGTGTTCAGCAAGCAAGAGGAAGAACATGGACAACCTATAAATTTAAAATATCTGAAATATTAGCAAAATTCATTGGGAAACCTTACCCAATTTATGGTAACATTTCAGGATTCCCTCTGTGATATATTTTACAGTAACAAAATCAAGTTATTCTATTACAATACTAATCAAATTTAATTATTTAAAAATTCAATGTTAACAATATATCTTAAGTATTTACTTAAACTTTGAGAGGCAAAAATAATGAGTCACATGTATTTAATGGTAATTAGACTTGAGAATGTAAGCACTTTCAAAATTAATTTTATATAAGTTTATATCTATAACCTTCACAAATTTTCATTATTCTGGGATATGGATAGAGAATTTCAGATTAATAAATTTGTGGAAGACACACCTATTAGGGACTCTAGAATTATACATCCTTAGCTTCTCTCTAGAGGGAGGCCTCTCAGACAGTGATTTCAACGAGAAATCTCTAATGAGTGGGCTCATTGTTCAGGTGTTGGTCATAACAGATGTTAGCAAAGTGTTAGAACTATTCCTTTCCTTTACCCTGAAAACTTCTATTTAATTCACTTGCCCATTTTCTGTGAACTTAGGCAAAATTTAGTGATCTCAAAGAGCTAGCATGGTAAAATGGTTGCTTGCATACCCTCTTTATGCTCAAAAACAAGAAAAACAATGACCACGAAGACATTGGTCCAGAAATCATGTGAGCAGCTATTGACCTCTCTGACCTCCAAAAGTTGCAGCATAAAGAAGTAGTAAGTTATGAGAGGCAAAAGCAGGACCCAGGAAATAAATCTGCAAGGACTTTGCTGACCACTGACTATTCACATCCACTATGAATCCTGTCAATCATAAAAATCTGACATGATCTGATCCCATTCATTTCTTACAAGAAGATGAATGGGCTTGCTTCAACCATAAGATGAAAGCTGAGGAAAAATTTTGATGTTGATGTCTACTAGATGGAGCAGAAATAATTAATGCTACTTTATGGCAGCATGATTTATCAGCATTGGCATAGCATTTGGGCCCCTGTGAACCAAGTGATAACAATTACTATATTGAAATTTTGACAACTACATTTGAAGCACGCTAAGGAATACATTGAACGAGACCAACTTCCTCATTTATAAAATCAGACAGTGCTATTAATGAAAGCAAAACATCATTTGTTAATATTATTGCTATGCTCTTATAATCTTTACAAGGGTGCAAAAACAATTAAAATGTTTAAGCACCTATGCTCAGATACCTTGAATATTAGATATTTGTCTTTAGTACTTAGGGAAAATGTTCAAATTTTTTGAATCAAGCTTTGGTGATTTTTTTTCATAACCTAAAAGTAATATGTACAATAAATATTGAAAACTATCAGCTCTCTGTAATATGCAGAAGCATTACTGAATATAAAGCTAGGTTGGAAAACAATAACAACAGTAAACATTTCTCTTACAAATTCCATCTGTTTAATGATTTTATGGATTTATATATCACATATTATTATTTTTCTCTTTTCTTCTATGCTAACACATTAGGAAATTGAACATAAAATTGTCCCCATCTCATAGTATAACATTTGTTTAGAGTAATTGGCAGGAGTTTGTAATTGACAGTATTGTGTTCCTTACCTTGACTGTTTTCCAGACAGATGAAAACAGTCTGAGAGTCAGTAAGATAGGGATTATGTTAAAAATTATGTACCAGATTTTCTACTGAAAATACTTTTAGAAGAATAAGTTCTTAACATTTTAAATACTAACTAAAGATATTGAAAATGATACAATTAATGTCAAATCTGCATTTTTAAAAAGAATTAACAAATAAAGCTTCTTTTAATCAGGAATATGCTTGCCTCTACTTGTCTTTAATAATGACTATACCAAAGACATCTAATTTATAATACTAGTTTCCAATAACACAATGTATTATACTAAGGTCAACTAAGGCATGAAAAAATACTTCCTTTACCTTCAATATTAAAAAACAAAACTTTCCAGTTACTACATGTTCAAAATTTAAGCTTTGGGAAAACTAGTATTTCTGAATAATATGAAATATTTGTATTTCAATAATATAAAAGCAGGAAAATCCTGTTAGAATTTCTAGGGTTTCCATTAATTATTTTATCAATACAGGAATTGTCATATAAATGTAAATGGGCATTGGAATGAGATACAAGACTTAAGCTCCTATCCTGTTTTCAAAATATAGGTATTTCCAACCATCCACACACATGCACATTGATATCTCATAAATAACTTATGGTCCTTAGGGTATGTTTAAGTCTTATATGTGCAATGAGGAATCTGGAAACACTCCAATCTGTTTAGAGTTAAGTAAGAATGCTTTGAAGAAAAGCAATTTATCCTATGTCTCAGTATGGCTACATTTTTAGAAACTGAGATTTTAAACAATATGATTAATTTTGGAATAGCATAGAGCTGCTTACAATATTTAATATTATTTTCAGATTTCTCATTATCCCAGTAGCTTTCCAGTTATCTGTATCTTGTTTAGCAAGATAGTAGTGATAGTTAACAATGATGATTATTGCAGGTCTCCTGTTGGTCACCTGTACACCAAAATGACTTATCAGAGTGAGCAAATCTAGGTATGGTGCTCCATCTTCACTTTCTCTGACTGGCAACACTGTGATTTCATTCATGTGTGAAGTATTTTTAAATCTAATTATTCCTACAACCAGTTAGGAGAAAGGGTCATTATTCTAGTTCATTAACTGTTTAATTGGGAGGCATCACAACGCGCCTGTTTTGACTCTCTAATTCTAACGTTTGGCACTGTCAGGAAAGACAAGTTGTATTATATCTTGACTCTGAGAACCAAAACAAAACGCACACATATTTTCATTGTCCTTTAATCATGTGACATTCTAGCAATACATTCACAATATTTGATTTTATCACTGAAATTCAACATTACAGATTACATCTTGTTGACTACATATGCAAATAAAACTTGCATGAGTTTATGTGTACAAATATGAACATGTGCTGAAGAGAATTTGCATCTACCTTCTTGTTTTCCAATCAAGAGATAACTTTAGATGGTTGTGAAATAAAAGGACGCAATTATGAAAAAGTATTAAAAATTTGACATAAGGGCCTGACTGTCAGATTTTTCAGTCACTGTAATACACATGGGAAGGTGTAGGGGCAGAAAGAGAGAGAGACACACACAGAAAGAGAGAACGAGATAAGAAACAGAGACAGAAATGGACTGACAGAGAGAGAAAGAGAGAAAGAGAGAGAGAGAGAGAGAGACTTTAAAATGTGTAAAAACCAATAACAGCTTTGGACTGTGTCTTCATGTAGAAAAGAGTAAAAAGTAAGCCAATCAAACATAATTAATGTACTGTGTTTATGACAGCGCTAGCAGCCAAAAGCCAATTTTGAAATACTTAAATAATATTCAATCTTAATAAAGATATTTTATAATTTTTGAAAACTTGAATCAAATTGGAGAATATTATGCAAAGTAAAATAACCCAAATGCAGAAAACTTTTTCTCATTTATGCATGCAGTTGGAAACAACTAAGTTCATATAAAGCAGAGACTAAATGGTGGCTACTAGAGGGTGGGTGATTAGAGGAATGAGTACATGAAAATCAAAGGGGATCCTGACTCTGTGGTAGAAATTTGTCATGAACTTGACATTTATTTCACAGCTATGCCTTTAAGTTAATCATTGTAAAATGGCATTCTATAACTTTCTTCTCTATGTTGCAACAGAGCATCAGAATTTTAGACATTTAAAACACAGTTTTGCTATCTTACCATATGATCCAGCAATCCAACTTCTGGGTATTTGTCCAAAAGATACGAAATCGATTTTTCAAAAGATGTCTTGGATTCCTTTGTGCATTTTAGCATTATCAATAACAGCCAAGCTATGGAATCAAGTTAAGGTTCATCAACAGAAGAATAAATAGAGAACATGTGGAACTTCTATATTACAGCATTCTATACAGCCTTAAAAATTAAAAATCTGTCATTCACTACAACATGGATAGGAGTGGTGAATATTGCACTAAGTGAACTAAGACAAATGCTGAATATTCTCATGTATATGCACAATATAAGAATATAAGAATGGTAGTGATCACTAGCTGTGGGCTCAGGGAAATGGAGAGATGACGATCACAGAGCACAAAGCCTCAGTTAGACACAGGATTAGGTGATTTGTTTTGTTGGTTTTTTCCAAATGACCTGTAGCACAGCACGGTGAAATTGGCTGATGGCTTCCTACAGTCTACTTCTGGAAAGTTAGTTCTTGAATCTTTTCATCATGTCCATTGACTGATGTGATGGACAGGTCAGTTAGCTTCATTTGGACATTCTTCATGGTATTAAGAAATCATGACATCACTTTTTTTAGCTTTGTGTCTGTGTGTTTATGCTTAACCATAATTTGTCAATATGTAACTGAATAAAAAATTTGGTCAGCAGGGCTGAGTTCCTTTCTGGGGGCACAGTCTGTTTCTTCGTCTCTGATAGCTTCAGAAGACTGTCACCATTTCTTGGCTCATAGATCCCTTGCATCTTCAAAATCAGAGGTAGTGGCCTGACTTTTTGCCATTCCCTATCATTCCAACTACTTCTTTCTCATGTTTGGCTTTCTCACACCTCCCTCCTCCATTTGTGAAGGTATTTTTGATTACCTTGTACAAGCCCACATAATTCAGGATAATTTCCCCATATCAGAAGTCTTAAACTTAATCACACTGGCAAGGTCCTTTGTGCCATCAGGTAACACATTTACAGTTGCCTAGGATGTGACATCCTGTAGAGGCTTTATGCTGCCTGCCACAAGCATAGGCAGATAAAAATAATAAATAATGTAATTTATTCAATGCTATACAGGCTTGAATTTAATCAGAAACTAGATTATCCAAATTCAATTTTTTTTTTACTTTATGTACCTATCTTCACTTTGAAAACAACATGTTCCTTCAAAAAGGAATAAAAAAATCACACAATATGCTTCAGTTCACATCTGAAAAAGCAAAGTAGAAAGTAGACCTTATTCACTATCCACCTTACCACAAAGGCACCAAGGGAACTAGTTTTTTTTTACTGAGATTTGAATATGACTTTCACCTGGATTTGTTTTATTAAGGCCTAAGCACTGTAGTATAAAAATATAAATAAAACAGGGGCATCTTTGACTCACAGCATCTGAAATGATTCACAAGTTAAAACCCTCAGACCATAGCCTCTCTCATAAGTGTATAAGAATGGAAATGCTGCTACTTATATTTTGAACATAAACTAAATGAAGATCAAGTTAGTAATGTTTTATTCTCCCACTAGCTCAGAATTTAAAAACTAATTACACTATTTAGAAACAAATGTACATTTTTTAAGATATCATCATAATCTCTGTACATAATATTGTACCTCCTGAAGAGGAAAGATGTGAAATAAATGGACATGGAAACATTCCGCTTATTAGCAGCCTAGGAATTGTTTCCTTAAATACTGAGTTTAAGATAATGGTCCTCATTCTTGACTGATCATTAGCTTCTCAGGGGAAGATTTTTAAAATTATTTTTCCCAGTCCTGGCACTAGAACTAATGAAAGAAAACCTCCAAAGCTTGATCCCATGTAAGTGTCACTTTATGAAATGTGGTAAAATCTTTTTAACAATGGAATTCACTTCAATCTTGTGCATAGCTACCATTCATACTGAAGATATTGTGAATTCATTTATATTTGCTTCATAGTTTTAAGTCTGAATTTAGTAGACTAAGAAAGATTTTATGGTAATATTTTTTTCCCAGTGTGGAGTAACAAATGGGATATAGGAGAGAAGAACTTGAAAGTAATAATTCCTCCATGCATAAAGAGAATTCTTGCTATTTACTATGGTTGCATCATTTCTTACTGAGTTGTGTAGATGATGTTGTCTTGTAAGTGTATTGGCCATCATTATATATATATATATATATATATATATATATATATATATTATATCTAGATAGATAGATAGATAGATAGATAGATAAACTGGAGACAGAACCAAGAGGCATTGCTCTAAGCTATATTCATATTTTGAGACAGTCTCCCTAAATTGCTAAGTTACCCAAGCTGGGCTTGAACTTGTGATCCTCCTTCCTCAGCTTCCCAGAGTGTTTGGATTACAGGCATGCACCAGCATTCCTGACAAATTTTCTTATCTTGATGATAACTGTTTTTTGAAACTATAATTGACTTGTTCTTGCACTTTCATTACTTTGCTGTTTTTTCAATCTCGTGTATGTGTAGCATCTTGGAGAACAAAAGAAGGAGTGGACCCCATTCCTCTCTGTCACAGCAGTGCAGAACAGGGCTGTCCCACTGACGCCTTCATGAACTGTGAACTGCTTCTATTATTCCATCTCATTCTGAAAAGCTAATTTTCTGTTCATTTTCCCAAGTGAGTTAGCGGTCTGCTGATGACTATATTTTTCTCTGATTATAATTTATTTAAATTGTTTATATTGCTTTCTCTCCCATGAAAGCTATTAAGTTTTACATGTGGGAGTTCTAATTCATTCTTACAACAGCAATGCCTAAATAATACAATTTTGCAGAAGAAATGTCTGGTGAACAAATTTGTTAGAACATTCTCACATTATTTTTTCTCTCTCTTCTTCCCATTTTTCCTCCCTCCTTCCTTCTCTCTCTCTGTATTCTTGTTGACTAGGCTAAGATCATGAGAAACTGCCTAATGTGGATCACTTATATGAAATGCGTGTGTGTGTGTGCATGTGTGTGTTTAGTGGAATTTGATCTATTATGCCAGTTGCATCTCTAACAATCTTGGCAAAGCATGGTTTAGGAGAGGAGCAGATTAGGCTAAAGAATTTAAAAGTGCATTTTGGCATTGTGAATTCTTTGGTAGGATCCAGTCACTGCATATCTTATGACTGTAGTTTATAACTTGAGTTCAGAAGAAAGCATCAATGAGGAGCACATTAATACCCTTGGGAAGACATTGTTCCCACCTAGACATGAAGAACTTTTGAGTAATGACTACAGAATTGGCTTGTCTGAAAAGACATCTTAATAACTACTTCATCTCCTCAGGTCCCATCCTAAACTTGAGTAAATATTGTCATCTCCTTTATCTCTTTACTTTGATATTCAGTCATTTTTTCATGTTTTACTGAACATTGATTTTGCTTTGTCTTTGCAAATTTGATTCGGCAAATCAATATTCACTGAGGTTACTATAAGCCTCTATTGAGAAAAACACACACAAAAAAAAAAAAAAGAGAAAAACACAAAATATTTTTTCAAAAAGACACAATATATTTCATTTCATTTCAGACATGTAAAAGAATCTGCATGTGGAGTTTTAGCTTTAGAAACAGTGTTTCCAAAGAATGACAAACCTTTTATAAGTAAAGACATACATACGATAGAATATGCATATGTCACTAAATTTATATATTTAAAATGATTAGTTTTTCTGCAATCATGATTCTTTCTTTTTGCTAATCAACATGTTTGTTTTACAGAGCTTTATAAAACAATCTGTGAGGTAATTAAATGTCTAACAGGGATTTTTATGACTGTTTGCTGAACACAAATGCAGTTCAGTTTAGTAGATTGGAGTTATTAAGTGCGCCATCATAATTTAATGTTTTAAATAAAACAAATTATAGACCTTGTCTCTGGCTTGCATGAGGCTTATATCACAGTGAAATTTATTTACTTTAAATGTAGCATATTCCAAGTCCGCAACAGTCCGTTTGCAAACTTATCAATAAAACTCTTCTTTCTCAGTTAGGTTCGTTCTTTAAGGCAAACGATCCAGTGCAAGTACAAATAAAGGGCAAAATTGATTTTCTTATAAGAGAGGGAGAAACTAATATTTATTGAACACCTACTACACATCAGTCACTGTGCTTCATATCTCATTTCTCTTTTCAGTTACAGAATACTCCACAAATAGGCAGTTTAACCACATTTTATAGATAATAGAAAGGAGGCTTAGAGAGGAGGTTAAATAACTTGTCTAAAGCTTACTCATCTCTGTCAAGTAAATGGTAAAACTGTTCCAACACAAACCATTTATTTTACTCTCTCAAACTAACTCACAGATATTGGTACATCAAATATTGTGTATTTGATGCACACAAACAAATTTACTCAAAGCCTCCCTAGACTTAATTCTGTAATAACCATCAATATTGTCATCACAAGAAACTTTCCAATTGAGAACTGCATCCAAGGATCCTTTACAACCAAAGCAAGGTGCTGACATTTTGAAAGCGATCATTCAATCCCTTCATCAACCAATACTAATTGATAAAGGTATTGATCGAATCATTTCCAATTAAATGCATCTGAAACAAGGAAAGGAGATAATTCCCCTGAGAAGGACCAGAATTCACACAGCGTATTAAACCACAAACATTTTGGAAAGAAGAGTTAGCATTTGAAAAGTCTTTAAATATATGACATATGTTCTGCTAAGAGCTTTTATATACCATACCTGCTCCACGATTACTCCAGGTTGCGTGAACCTGATCTTTAGCCTAAGTATTTGTATCCTCTTAACTATTCTCTACCAAATTACCTTTACTTTACATAAAAATAAAAATGAAACCAGAAAGGCTAATTAACTGGCTGTTGGGAAATGGCCAAGAGTGGAACTCAGGTTTCTGGGACAAATCTGAAAAAATATCTCAAATCTGCCCTCTTCTCTAATTGCACAGATCAGCACTTAGACTAGGTGGCCATCGGGTGCTTTCTGCATTAGTTCAGTTGTTGCCAATGAAGCTTCAGACCCAGGATTGCTTGTTTACTTTATACCTCTCATTTATCAACTGGTTTTGCACACAGCAATTTTGCTCATGTCACTACTCTACTTATAACCCATCAGTGATTCTTTATTGCCCTTAGGAAAAAGTCCTTATGCTATTCTCCATCTCAAATATCTCTATTCCTCAATTTATGCTCTCATCTTTGAAGGAGCTATGATCTCTTAGAACTTAGTTTCTTTATAAATACACATTGTATTCAATTCCCAATGTAGAAATCTAATAAATGTTCCACTCAGGATTTGTATGATTGTGCTCATATTCATTTTTTCTCTTGTCCTTTATCCCCCACCATGAATATACGATCCTGAGAGGGGAAAGACCACTTGGTCTGTGATCTTGATGAGACCATTTCCAGATACAGCAAAAGATCTGACATACAGTCTTTATACTGAATGACACGTTAAACACACCCAAGTGGGTGTCTCACATATGAGGCAAACTAACTGCAGTCAAAACAAACCTTTAAAATCAAAATAAAATCTTTGCTTCTCAAATTACTTCATTCAGGGAGAAAAGTTGGAAAAGTTATTTGGCAGTTATTTTGTCTGTGGAAATTCTCTAGGAGATAGCAGTGATGATAAGGACAAGCTTAGTCACAGTTATAAAAGATCATTATTTCCCTAGGAAGTCCTTTATAAATGAGAGACATCTTTAATCTTAGCGTCACTTATAATTAACTTGCTATTGCTGCTATTAGATTAATACACTTTTCCCACATTTTTATGAAATAAGAATTAAGAAGATTATAATTCCATATAGAAAATATTACATAATAAAAGATACCAGCATGGGCAATTAGGAAATGAAGTATATCTCTTCTTTATAGGATTAGGTTAAATGTACATGTTTAGTCTGAATCAGGGTGTACCGTTGTTTGGTAACAGTTTTATGTGGGATAATAATTCATGCAAAATACTACCTGGTATCACTCTGCATATAGTGGGACTTCTTCAAGAAAATATGAAACTTTTATTAATGTAGACACTTCATTTGAAAAGCACATGATCCAACAATCAGGTTACCAATCTTCTTTTCATGTCCTATTTGCCTACACGACAAACAATTTCTTCTTCATTTACAAGTGTGTCTAATGTTCCCATGTTTGTACTCATCTCCATCTTTGACCACATCAAACTGTTTTCATGCAAACTACTTAGCAACAAATTTGTTGCAAGCAATGCATCTAAGCTCTTCTTCACTCTTGTAAGTTTCCTATGTCTCTTCTTTGAAAGGACATTTTCAAAGATGGAGATTTATGCCTGTTGCTTTTTAGGTGCTAACCTCTCATTTGTAAATACCTTGAAATACAATTTTTGGCCACATCTTTCTACTGAAATCTCCCTCCTCAAGCCATCAGTAAATTAGTATTGGATAAGTCTAATTACCTCTTCTTGGTCCTCTGATTCTTACATTTTCAATGGGTTTTGTTGAACTCTTCTTTGGGTTTTCCACCCATCTTTGGCAATCAGCTGCTTCCTTTTAAAGTATTTCCCCTATTTCCCTCATTTATTCCACCCCTACGATACTGCTAATTCTCATGGCTCCATCAGTTTTTCCTCTTCTGTCTCCATATTATTCCTTCAGGATAGAAACAAATGCCTTGTCTGAACATTTTCCTTTTTTGAGTTGTTTCCCAAGTCTTTATTTATGGTCAATTATTCTATTTGGCATTTTCTACCTGCTGTATACTTCTATGTAGCTGCCTTGTGTGAATATTTTATTCACTATGCTTCCAGCTAAAAAGCCACTACTTTGTCTCAGTTGGCTTCACTCCATATATTCCTGTTTTTATTTGATTATTGCCACCTCCCATTTACTTCACTCAATGGCTCAAGGTGATCTTAGTCTCTTCTCTCCTGATCCTCAAGTGCCTCTACTCAGTAGGTTGCCAAACAATGTTAATTCTATCTACAAAATATAATTTGTGTCTGACCTTTTCTCTCCTATCAAATAACCACTAGAGTGGTTTAGGACATTATTACTTTCCTGGACCACTGAAATGACCTTTTTTATACAATCTTCTCTCCCATGACACATGTTATACACCATGTCGAGATTCATTTTTCCAAATCACAATGCTTGTCAGTGTTCATGCCACAAAACTTTTTATCTCTCTGATGTTGTACATTTTGTAAATAACAGAACTTCTTACCACTTCAAAAACTTAAACTGAGGGTTGTGTTTTATGTTTCAATCCTCATTAATACTTTGTATGTCTCAGGTATTCAATATGTAATACGAATTTGCTCTATTATCTGGGAATAATCAGTTCTGTTACAGGGGAGAAAACAACAGTAATGCATATGTTAAGCAATATAACAAAACTCATAGTTACATTAAGCATATATCAAGCATCAGGAAACAAGTAGTATAAGAGATGATCAAAATAAGATGTGTTAATAAATAAGCTAGTAATGTCTGTGATGCATGCCAAAAAGGAACAGATATAAACAATGGTGGAACAAACAAAAATATTATTTATAACTAGAAAGAGATTAAAGGGTTGATTCAGGATCACATGACTGATGACCTGATTTTAAGTCTAGGTCTGCTTATAGATACCTGTTGTGGTCAACACAAGGCATCAGCAAGCAATGGCTCGCATTCCTTTTTCAGAGAGGCACAGGACAATTGAGTGTAACCACAGCTACCGGACCACCTCATTTCTGGACAGGCAGATTTTTCTGTTTCCTAGATGAATATTTCCATTAACGAGTATTAGATATATTAAGATACATTTTCTTTGAACTTGAGGGAAGAGTTAAAATTCTACACTCTCCTCTCTGATAACTTCTCCCTCCTCATTAATCATGAAGCTTACTAAAACTAAGGATTTACCTTAGGGAAGTTCAGGGCAAAGCAGAAAACAGCTTGTCTTTTCAATCACAATCAAAACTCATGAGAATCAACTCATAAGCCCACAGGGGCTTGACTAAGAAAATTGTCTGAATCAAATTTCGGACTGAATCTAGCCCCTAGGTAGTGCTCTGTAGGCTTCAATTAAGGGTTTAATTCTCTACTCGCTGCTGTAAATCATAGCTGGTCACAGAAAGGCATTCTTAACCACAGCCCCCTCCCACATAATCACCCCGAAGCAATAACATTTCACAGCTTGGACATAAAGCACTGACAGGTTTTTGCAATAAAATGTGACCTTTGCTGTTAAAAAATGTTTTATGGCATCTGACAAGCCACTTTGTTAATAGGAAGATATATATTCTTGTGAATTAAAATCATGTAAACAACTTAATTTTGCTGAAGATATAAACCACAGTATGTTCTAAATGAAAGAAACTTGCGTTTTTTTACTCATTTTTATTTTTAAAATAATAATGGATCATAATTTTTTAAAGCAAAAAGTTATTCACGCCAACAGCACCCTCAAAGGAAATATCAGATTCATGTATTTAGAAGGAAGTTTTGCATGACTGTAAAAACATCTACAACTATAAAACTGAAATACTGGAATCTTAATATTATGTGCCAAGAGTACTTTGAAGAAAACAGTAGCAAAGGAGAAAATGCCTTAAAGTAGAATTTACTTTAATATTATTGCTTTAATTCATCTGTCTCAGGTTTTCAGGGGGCATTTGAGCATGCATTAAAATCACAGAAGAACACAAACTTACAAATCAAAGCAAAATAAGAAAGTCCTGGGAAACTGTACAAAACCTGATTTTAAATAGCTTCTTCTTCTTTAAAGAGGAGCAAGAGAACATTCAGTAGTGGGGGTTTTTGTTGAACTTCATCACAGGAATGCTGATCAAAAGGACTTAGAAATCCCTGAACAGAAGTCTTTGTAATAATCTTTCTCTTCATATTTATAACCAAACTCTCCCAATGCATTTCCAATTGCAAAAGTGAAAATTATCAGACTATGTGAGAGATATGTTGTATCAACTTGGACATGTTTGTATGACATCACTGAGGTGTCAATTATGAATAGAAGTAAATAGAGACATGATGAGGCACTGAACAAAATTTAACGATGTCTCTGTTACTGTTTACCTGGCACAAACCTCAATCACACTTAGACTTTTATAACATTTAAAAAGGTATCACCTTTTTCATTCTATGAAGTCACATGAGGTTAAGATTAGAGAGAGGCAAGTTCATCATAGAATCTCTTTATGTTTGTCTACAGTATGGGATCCACTATGTATTTTGTTCCAGAGTAATCTTGAAATTTACCTGACTTAGAAGCAACTTAAAGATAAATTGCTCATATTGCTGGAATTGAAATATTTTCTGAAAACAAGCAAAGAGCTGAACAATTCATTAATATTTTGCAAAACCATTTTTAGAAACAAATTATGACTTATTTAGCTTTATATCCTCAGAATCTAACACAATTCTGGAACAGAATGTATATTCAGGAAATATTTATAATGAATGATTTTTTTTAAAAAAAAATTCATCTCCATTTGCACATACACATTTTATTTGTACATTCAAAAGTTAAGTATATAAAGACAAAATGCCTATTTTTACGAAGAGTTTCCACTCAGTGTAGAGGTGCCATCAATATTTCCATAATTTTCTCTGGGGATTTTCACATAGGGAAATGATAGTTATCACTTACTGGTTCAAAGTTTTTTGGCAGTACTAAGAAACAGCCAAGGATAAAACCTTCTCTGCAGGGAAGAGTGTTTAGGAGTATAGTTTCCTTGGTTCCCTGCAGGATTTTGCAATCTTTCTCTGCAAGGAATTTGTCTTCAACAATGTCTTGTCTATTACATCTGCCCAGAAGGCCTTTGAAATGCTCCATTGCTGGTGGTAGGTCACAGATTCTAAAAAAAAAACTGAAGTAGTTTAATGATGAAATCAAAATATGTTTTCCCCAAAGCTCCTTCAGAGAACAATATTACTCGAATATTTAAATAGCATAGTTATGAGTAGTATTTTCAAGGTAAAAATCACTTTAGCAATACATACAATGAAACAGCACTTCTGCTCTGCTAGTGTCACCACCTGCATGATAATAATAAACATGTGTTATTCTCATCACATGTGATCAAACTGTGCCCTGCCTTTTGCACTGCATTTTTTTAAATTTATTTTATTTTTTTTTATTTTTATTTTTTGGTGGCACCAGGGATCGAATTCACAACCTCTCACCTGCCAGGTACTTAAGCCACTGAGCCAAACTCCCGGCCCCACTCCATGTTTTTATATGCTTATCTGCATACAACGTGCATGCATCATATTCATTACAGAGGTAGCTGGTTCTCAGGGCTTACTACAAACTAACCTAAATGTACATTTTCTCTACTTACTTTGTTTAGGACAACTTCCTGCCAACCAGTATTTCTCAGTCATTGTTTCACAGTTAGGCATTTCCTTGACTTTGGTTATGTTGCATTTCTTGCTCAAGATAGCCATCCTTTCTACTTTTGAAAGCCTGTTCTTCAAACCTCATATTGTGTCACATACACTCAGTTTATTCTTCCTTAATAGGTAAAGACCACAACAAATTTTCTTTTCACTGATTAATGGAACAGTATGTTGTTGATGTTATAATTTTTAATGTATTGGTGCAATATGTTGTTGATACTATAATTTTATTGTTATCATTGCTTGAAGTTACTGAAAAGGCCAGGAATGGTGGCACAAGCCTGTAAACCTAGCACTCTGGAAGGCTGAGGCAAGGGATCTTGATTTCAAGCCCAGCTGGGCCAATTTAGTGACTTAAGAAAATCTTGTCTCAAAATGTAAATAAATAAATACATACATACATACATACATACATACATAAATGGCTAGTTATATAACTCAGTGATAAGGCCCTGGGTTCAATTCTAGTATCTCAAAAGAAAAGAATAGCAACTGAGTAAACCTCTGTACAACTGCCTAGCAGTCAGTACTCTGCTCCTATTAGCGTTTTTAAATATTCAGTTTTTCTGAAATGTAGAATGTTATTGAAAAATTTGCTTCTTTGGAGTTCCTATGTCATGCATAATGATTTTTTAATGACAGATATTTTATTGCAAACTAGATAGCAGTCATCATAATTAGAATAGAATTAGTACACCAATATCTATATAATAATCATGTAGTTGTAAGCTATATAATATAACATATAGCAAAATAGAGTAAATATACTAGATGGCTTATAATTCACATGATAGACAGATACAAACTTAAATTAGCTGCTGTACCTTTCAATAATACCTCATAGGTACAGATTGGCTTAAATTCTAATTTAATGCTCACATTGCACAAAGCGTGAAACGTTTTCTGCATTATGTTAATTTGTAATATTAAAACATTTAGATTAATGTTCAGATAATTTCATTTTACAAACTAAAGTTGATGCTAGATACCATAATCCTGGGCAAACTACTAGACTTCAACTGTCTTATTAAAGTTATTTGAGAGAGATACTTCTTTTTAACATAAAATATATAGGAATATATTTATTTTTTATCACAGGAAGATGTATGTAATATTATTCATTTGTGCATTAGTTGTTTTCAAATTTGAGCTTTCCTGAATATCATTGTGTTATCCAGAGATTAAGATAAATTGTAGATATATTATTTACTAAAAAGTCAAAATCTCTAAACTTATAGGATCTCAAATTTGAACTAGTAAATTCCTAGTTCAGAAATTCTGAAGTTTTGAAAAACTCAAATATGAGTTTTTTCTACAACCAATGTTCTTCCTTCTTTCTTCTTCTTTTCTTTTTTTTATTTTTCTTTGAGATACTGGGGATTGAACCCCAGGCCTCCACACTTGGCTACATGCCCACCCATTTTTATTTTGAAACAAGTCATTACCAAGTCTCTGAATCACCAAGGCTGGGCTCCAATTTGCATTCCTAATACCTCAGCCTCTCAGAGCTTTGAAATTACAAGCATGTGTCGCTAAACCCAAGTTATAAGCAGATTTTTTATGTTTTAATTTGAATCTTTAAACAACAGAGCACCGAATTAACATATTGTCAACAAACATGAGAGGACAGTCAGAATTACAAAGTAACAGAGCACTCAAAATAAGTTTCAGTTTGATCCCTTTCTTTCCTATTTTCATTTTGGCTTATGTACAAATACTGAAAAAAAATATATAGGTTTCTTCTCTTCCTTTTAAACAATGCTACATTAGGTTTAACTTTATCGTGGACTGTCAAAAAAAGGCAAACCAAAAAGCTGTAAATAAAAAAATCAACGCATAAAATTCATAATGGAATTCCTACATGTGTCAAGTACAGACTTAGTGAGGGAAAATTGACTGCTACATGTCGTTCAGATTTTAGTTGTGTTTTTAACTGGAGTATTAAATCTGTCCTTTCATTTTTGAAAATAAAAGGTAAAAAAGAAAAAATGAAAATAAAAGTTTCTATTAAGTGAACAGCCTCTTCTGAGTGTACTCAAGTGTGCTTGGGAACACACAATTTCACTATAAATGATCCAACAGGAAAGAAAATATGACTGATTTTTAGGGTCATGGTTTTCTCTGTTTCTATGGAAACCTAGTAGAAACTATAGGTCTTTCTTAAATGGAATTTTATTCACATTGCAATCCTTGCCTTTAAATGAACACTTTGCTGTTAATCAAGTATTAGGAAATGAAAATAGCAAAAGAATTGAATCGGTTAAAAAAATCCATTTTGAAATTAAGTTATGGGCATTGAAATGATTCATCCCAACGCAGTAAATGTAATCACATACTTTTAATACTCCAAACACAGTGATTACTCTGCATTAAAACTTGCTTCCCGGTTTTGCATGGCCAGATCCATGAAAAACTTTCCCTTATAATGTAGCTCTCAAAATTTTGCTTTGGAGGAATTTACAAAATCTCTTTTCTTGTTCCTCTGGTCTGACTTCACCCATCTGAAATTCCAGGACACTTACCTTGCTGAAACCTACTGTGTCTCCCATTTACGTTTTCAAAGTGTTTGAGCTTACTCCCCTTGCCTTTCCCTGCTTAATGTCGTCACAAAATAGTTCTCAAATGGCTATTTCCTTGGCAGATTTCAGGAGAGAAGTGGCAAAAGGAGAGTTGGATTCAAAGTGTAGAAGTATGTCTTTCCCTCCAAATTGGGAATCATCATTAGTATATGCACTCTTTCCTTCCTTCAATTTCCTCCTTTCCAATATTGTCAAAATCAAAGATTTGGAGTTAAAGTGAAATAATGCAATAAAAGGATACAGAAAAGTTATATTTTAATGCAAATATGTGTTGCAGATTTTTTTCACAGAAAAGAACACTTTGTGAATGAGGCATGAGAAATAAAGTTATAAAACGAAATAAAACCAGAACAGGGAAAAATATTTTGTGAAATACTTGAGGGATAAACCTGTAACAATAATTCACATATTAGAAATGGGGGGAGGTATTATTCAATTCAATATAAACTTTCACTGTGCCACGCTGGGAATCAAACTTAGGACCTCGCAATTGTCAGGCAGGCACTGCACCTCTGAGCTGTATCCCACAACCCCTCAAGAATCTTCTAGTAAAAGAGAGATTCATGCAACCCAACTAACCATTGACTCTGGGATAGGGATTCTCAAAAGATTAAAAAAAAGAGGTACCAATGAAACACAAAGGAGCAAACAGCGTGCTCTAGCTTGTGAGAACTATAATTGGGAAAAAACATTTTAAATTAAATTCATAGTTACCAATGACAGGTTATTTTCTACTTTCATTTGTGACTGATTTGAATAGAGCTCCCTATTATCACGGTCTTTTTGGAATTTCCAACCCATGTACTCGTATAACAATCTTATGAAATTGGAGTATTAGTAGGCCCGTTTTACTGAGAAGAGTTTGGTTTTAGAGAAGTTAAGTGACTTTCACCACCTATAGGTGAGAGAAGTAGGATTCAGACAGGCTGACTAGCGTCAGGGTCCTCCTGTTAACTAGCATGTGATGTTGCTTTGTCCATAAAGGTAAAATATGATGATAGTCAACTGATTTAAACACTTTTACCCCCACCTGATATAATCTTCCAGTTTTTAAATGCATTCTGCAAATAGAAAGTCTGAAGCTTTATATTATTAACATTCTTCATGGCCAACAAAATTTTTTCAATAAATATTACACACAGTAAATAAGGTAGTCAGTACCAAAGTCCATTTAGAACATTACCAACATCAGAACTATGACCCATGCACCAGAATGTGGTGCCTCCTGTTCTCGTACTCATATTAAATAAACACCATTCGGACAAAGATGGGGAAGATGAAATAAACAAAAAACCAGGAATTGACTTTTTTTCCCTGTACAGAATTTAACTTTCAGAAAACCCCCACCAAATAGTATAGCAAGCCCTATCATTAAGGAAAGAATATTGATTCCTAAGAAACAGTAAGTATTTGCTAGTATGATTCAGTAAATGTAAATCCTAGGGAAAGTCAGTCCTACAATGACAGAGAGCAGTCCTGACTGAGACATCTTGCTGGCAAACTCAGGAAGACCCAACAGGGCCAACTGGTGCCCTAGGTGGTCTGCTTAAAACAAGCCTATTACTGAATTGGCGTACACAGTCAAGGGCAGCTACTTCAGAGGAGCATGAGAATAAATCCTGTGACACTGGAAAAGCTAAATCACTTCTTACCCAGCATTTCCTTATATGAAATGGAATAAAGAAATCATGGTGCTAAGTATAAAATTATATATATATATATGTATATATAAAATGATATATATATGAAAACCATGCATATGTATGTGTATATAATATAAATCATATATATATATATATATATATATATATATAGAGAGAGAGAGAGAGAGAGAGAGAATGAACACTGGAGAGAAGTGATTCTCAATACAAAAAATAGAAATTATCAGAGGATCCTTTCATGTGTAGAGGGAAATATTTTTTTAAAAATTTGAAAACTGTTTCATGCATTTTTATCTTGTAAGGAAGGGAATACTGTGTATCTTTTTCTACCCTCTTCCCACCAATGACATCTGCGCACAGTATGAGGAGTACATCAAGTGAATATGAAATTGCTGTATAGATAAGTGACAAGAATATTGGAATTATTGGTAGAGAAAAGATTTGATGATTGATGAGGTGACAGAAAATGACAATAACGAAGAGAGGTCAAAATGCACAAATTCAAGTGGAGATTCCTAAACCCATAGAGCAGGATAGGAAATTTAGTCATTAAGGAGAGTTCCAGCAAGAATTTTATGGAGATGCAAATATCTGGGGGCTTCTTACTTGTGAATAAGTCAGGAGAGTTGAGTTATCTCATTTAGACGCACTGTTTTCAACCTCTGACCATTGTGAACCCCACTGGCTTTTCTGATCCTTTCTTAAATCCAGCTTGTATGGTTTTTCTTTAGCTCATTTCCAGTGAACTTTCTTCCTCTCACTTGTTGCTCTTTAAATAGAGAGTGTGTATAATGTAGTTGTTAAAGTTAGAAGCCAGAAAGAAATATCTCATTTTAGAGGAATAAACCATGTTTAGTTGTTGTTGTAGTCAGGGGTTACAAGGAGAAAAATTACATATAGGACACAGAATTTATAATATTTTATGATGGTCACCCAGAGTTAAATACAAGAAAGTACAGGAGATCTGTGCACAATACTAAAGACCATGAAAATCCATCTGAGGGCCTGGTCCCACAGCAGTGTCCTGCATGAGTCCAGCTGAAAACCTAAAGTCCACAGCAATACCTTCCACAAGTCCAACTCGAGGTCTAGAGCCCACAATAACAATTCATGTACGTCTGTTTTATGGATCTGCCCTGGGAAGGTCCAAAAGTCAGCAGGGGAAGCCAAAAAGTTTATTCCAGTGGGCTGAAGAATCTGTGCCAGCAGGTTGAGGGTTCTACACTGGAGGCAAGAAGTGACACTCAAAATAAGGACCAGGGCCCCCTGACAAGTACCACAGTCATCCTCAGTGACAGTGAGGTCCCGAGCTTCTCCGATGATGAGAACAAACCAGTACAGGTCAAGAAGCCAGTGTGACAAGCTTCTCCTAGAAATTAAACAGCACACATCTTCCCCTCCAGAGCCAGGAAGTGATGCTCAATGTAAGGACCAGAGCTCTCCCAAAGTAAACTACAGCCACTCTCAGCAACAAGGCCCTGAGCTCCTCCAATGATAATATCTAAATTCATATTGGCGAAACTAGCCACGACAAACTCCTCCAGGAGAACCAATGGCTCCAAACAGCAACACTTAGGAGAACCCACAACACCCTGCTCTTCTTCTCCACTTCTCCCTTTATGCTGCCAACGTTTCTCAGGTGGGCCATCTATACTCAGCACCTTGCTGATTTAATTCAGCTGGTGTTAATCTGACCATCGGTTTTTAATCCATAACAGTTATAGTTAAAGAATACCCCATAATGCCTCTGAAAAGGCTTTTAGAGGTTTTGATAAAAGTATATGCAAATGGATAATATTTATATGTCTACTTTTTACTTGATAGAAAATAATTTCTTTCAAGTAGTTTAGATGCATATATGGTATATATTTTCTTTTAAACTGTAACTTAATTTCTTGATAGAATGAGAAATTTGAATAATCCCTTTGCTAAATATGTACGCTATCAAAAGATAGTTTAAAATAGGTGCTGGCTAACTGTTAATCAGTGTATTATAAAATTCTGCCAGCTAGAACACTAAACAGGGAAAAAAATTGTCGAATGTCATGACTGTGGTAATCACCTTTTCAATTTAAAATCTATTCCTAATCACATTTTCAGTTTATGATCTATCCTCCAAACAAGGATGAGAAAATTAAATGAAACAATGTTGAGTTATAAAGATATTGTAAAAAGAATTTTGGAACTTCTATATCAGATTTAATACTATCATTCTTGTTGCAGTATTCTCTACATTCTCTCATTTGACAGCACTCACAGGCTCCTGTTTTCTCTCTACCCTTTCTTAACATTATCAGCTGCTTCTCTTCCTTTCTGGTGTAAACTTTATTTTCACTGTTTGAGATTGAACCCAGGGAGTTCACACTGACACCGGCAACTATTTTCTTTTCTTTTCTTTCTTTCTTTCTTTTTTTTTTTTTCCTTTTTGAGATGGGAGGTGGGTCTTGCTATGCAGTTCAGGCTGGCCTTGAGCTCACTTTGTAACTCAGGCTGGCCTCGAACTCACAATGATCCTCCTACCTCAGTCTCCTGAGTGCAGGGATTGCAGAGGTGCGCCACCATGTCGGGCTTATCATCAACATTTTTAATTTTTTTATATATATAGGGATTTGCTAATTTACTAAATTGCCCAGTGTATTGGGTGATATTTTGCACCTCCAAGTCCTCATATACTTTTTATGGGGCTGAGTTTGGTGCTTGTGATCAGTTTGTTGTCTCAGGCTGGGATTGATGATGTGAGTGCTGCACCTGCCCAGGGGTGGAGCTGAGATACAGTGTAAGGGAGGCGGGTCTTCCTCTTTCTTGCTCCCACCCTCTCTCTCTTGCCAGCATGTCTTGCAGGTGCAGTGGCTATGAATGGCGGCCCTGCCACGCCATGCCATACTGTCTTGGAGCCAACTGAGTATGGACTGAAACTCCCAAGAAACTGTAAGAAATAAACCTTTGCTTCCCTAATTTTGGGCATCAGGTATTTTGTCTCGGCAAGGAGTGAAAGGTAACTAAGACAGAATTTGGTACCAGAGGAGTGGGGTCATTGCTGTGACTAAACCTGACCATGTGGTTCGAGAGCTTTTGGAAATGGCTTGTGGGAAGAATTTAGAAAGGCTCAGAGATGTTGCCTACACACATAGAGCTTGAACAGCTTAGGTTGTTCTGTATGGGAGATTCTGGAAAGAGCCTAGGAGACCAGAAAGTTGATAGAAAGCCTGCCGGTAAGGACCAGGCCCAGGAGGTTTCTGCTGGGAAGAAGGACTGCATTGGTTGTTGGACTCCACACAATGTGTGTTGTGGCTTGGCAGAAAGTTTGTCTGCATTCTGCCCATGCCCAGAGGCTTTGCCTGAGACTGAGATTAATGGCAAAGGACTCATTAGTCTAGAGAGAGAATTACAAGGCAGCCAAATGTTGAAACGGTGGCCTGGCTACTATTGGGGGCTCTTAGCCAGATTTATGTTGGGAATCAAGAGCAAAGAGCATGGCATGGTGATTCAAAACCTTGTGAGTTTGACCAGGAAGCTGTGGACTGTAAAGATCGAGCTGAGACCTTAATTGCTGAGAAGGAACAAAGGAATAAAAAAAGGTGGCCTGGGGTCATCCCAGGAAGCAGTGGACCTCCACCCTTTGCAGCCTCAGGCCTTTAAAAGGGAAAGAGTTTGCTTGGAGGAAAAAGCCACAGAGTGCCATGTCGCAGAGTGGTGACAGAGGCCACGGGAGGTTTCAAAAGGGTTGCAGCTGCACCAGGTCCCAGAGTGGAGGTGGCCATACCAGATACCAGAATGGCATTGGCATAGAGAAGCTGTTCCCCACAATCAGGTTCAGAGAGCTCAGTGATCCAGGCAGTCGACCCCTATAGCCAAGAGAGGAAAGCCTGGCTACTGCTCCAGCTGGCAGCAGACCTTGGTGGCATCCATTTGGCACTGGTTTTAGATGCAAAAAAATGCACAGAAAAAGCTAAAGCAGCTTCCGCCTCACCTGCTAAGAGCAATGTGTGAAGATGCAAGGGTGAAGTCAAGGATCGTCCAAGAAAAGCTATGAAAGTTAAGACCCCTGAAAGTGCCATAGGGGTGGAATCACTCAAGCCTTTTGGAGCTTGCTAACAGATTGCTTCAGATGCTGAGTGTAGAACTCCAGGAGTTAATATTTGCCCTGCTGGATTTTGGACTTGCTTTGGTTCCATTGCTTTGTATTCCCCTATTTGTAACCTTTGGAATGGTAATGTTTATCTTGTGCCTTTATATGTTGGAAGTGCTTAACATTGTTTTCATTTGTATAGGGGGTTACAGTTAAGAGTTTGCCATAGATCTCGGAGGAGATTTGGGACTTGGACTTTTCAACAGTGCTGAAACTGTTAGGACTTTGGCAACTCTTGGAGAGGGACTAAATATCTTTTAAGGGTATACATGAGTCCTTAGGGATCCAAGGGTGAAATGTGTTTGGTGATACTATATACCCCCAAGTCCTCATATAATTTTGATGGGGCTGAGTTTGGTGCTTGTGATCAGTTTGTTACCTAGCACAGGGATTGATGATGTGAGTGCTGCACCTGTCCAATGGTGGAGCTGAGATACAGTGTAAGGGAGATGGGTCTTCCTCTTTCTTGCTCCCGCCCTCTCTCTCTCTCCCCAGCATGCCTTGTGGTTGCAGTGGCTATGAATGGCAGCCCTGCCACACCATGCCACACTGTCTTGGAGACAACTGAGTGTGGACTGAAACTCCCAAGAAACTGTAAGAAATAAACCTTTCCTTCCCTAATCTTGGATGTCATGCATTTTGTCTCAGAAATGAGTGAAAGTAACTAAGACACCCAGTCAGGGCTCAAACTTGTGATCCTCCTGCCACAACCTCCCACAGTG
>RJWM01010501.1:0-63328 GCA_004363535.1 Dasyprocta punctata | reverse complement strand
GAGCCAATTTCTGAAATGAGATGCCTGGTTTATATTATCTAATGTAGCACTATAATCTACAGTGTTAAATAATAAATAAACACACCTAACTTGACCTGCCATCTCCCTCACCCTCCTTCTGTTCTTTTGACTTGGCAATTCCTATAAAGCTCTTCATTTCAGCATTGTGTTTTAAGTAGAAATTCTCTGCCACTACACAGATGTAAGCAAATGTTTTCCAATAGGCTGTTGATAGTGTAATTAACGTCAGAGATCACTAAATATGTTGAGACAATGTTTTCCCTTATTCAAGATACTTCCTAGAAATTAGACTATTTTAGAAACTATATGTATTGGGTGATATGCTATGTACCCCCAAGTCCTCGTATACTTTTGATGGGGCTGAGTCTGGTGCTTGTTATCATTTGTTGTCTAGCTCCAGGATTGGTGATGTAAGTGCAGCACCTGCTCAGGGGTGGAGCTGACATACAGTGTAAAGGAGATGGATCTTCCTCTTGCTCGCTTCCGCCCTCTCTCTCTCGCCAGTGCACCTTGCTGGTTGTGGTGGCTTTGAATGGCGGCCCCACCATGACACACTGCCTTGGAGTCAACTGAGTATGGACTGAATCTCCCGAGAAACTGTAAGAAATAAACCTTTCCTTCCCTAATTTTGGGCATCAGGTATTCTGTCTCAGCAACAAGCGAAAAGTAACTAAGACACTATATTAATTTCATTGAATCTAACAACCCACAGGAGTACAATTTAGTAAAAATTTCTGGTTAGATCATTAGCAATTTAGCAGTTATAATTCATGGGTGAAGTGTTAATTCTGTCTACCAAAGACAAAAATAGAATTCTGTTATTGTAATTAGAAACTTATACTAAAAATATATAAAATGTAAAGTGTATAAGAAAAAGGAGAAGAGAATACAAGTATCAATGAGAATCTTGCCTAAGATCTCAGTGCATGTAAAAATAGGCACAGCCCCTCAAAACAGCATTTATCTATGATTTGTCTCCTAGAACACAAGAACACAAATAAAAAGATGAGAACTTAGTCAGGCTTCGTGGTGCATGTCTGTAATCCCAGCCACTTGGGAGGCTGAAGCAGGATGATCCCAAGTTTGGGCCCAGTCTGGGCAATTCATTAAGACCCTATCTCAAAACGAAAAGTAAAAATGACTAGGAATGCACCACAGTGTGAGGTCCTGGCTTTAATAAATCCCCAGTACTGAAAGAAAGGAAAAAAAAAAAAGATGAGGACTTGCATTCTCAATTCTCAAAAAATGAAAGCTGCACCAAAGGCACTTTCGGTAAAATGAGGCAAAATTAGTCAACACTGGTAAATGTCTTCATGACATTTCTTTTATTTGGTGCTGAGGATCAAACCCAAGACCTCATACATGCTAGGTGAACATGCTACCACAGAAATACTCCCCATCCTCAGTGTTGCACTCTTAGGCCTTCTTTCCATCCGTACTTTCCAGAACAAGATGCTCCTCTGATCACAGGCAACACAATTGAAACAAGTCTTAGTTTTTCTGTTCAGTAAGAATTTCTGTGTAGAAGTAAATGAAAGGTCTTCAGTTGTGTTACCCAGAAGCAGATTCTTGCAAAAGTGATTTCTTGAGGAAATTCTACTTAGGTGAAACCTAACAACAGATAAGGAAATCAAAAGACGAGCAGAGGACACTGAGGTGAGTGCACAGGAAGTTTATCTTCAGACTGACCTCACAGGGCACTCAGGAGCACACATTCATCATGAGGTAGGAGGTGAAGGCATGGCAAAATGACTGGGCACTTGGGCATGACCTGTCAATCATGGAAACCTGTCTCTCATGACTGGGATACATGTGCAGAGAAGCTACGGAGTCCTGCATGGGCCAGCCCAGATCTGACCTGAGAAGAAGATAGAAAAGACTAGGCCATTGGCCTTATCACCAGTGGTATTTCACTCTTGGAGTGGCCTGTCCTACATGCAGAGCATTTTTTCTCTTTTCTTCTGAGCACTTCTTTTTCACTTTTCTTCCTCTTTTACCTTTGCCTTTAGTAAGTATTAAACATTTAGAATCTTTGGTTGTCCACCCACCCCTGTAAGCAACCTGCTGGTTCGAAGGACTGGCTAAGTTGATAGTAACTAAGGTACATAAAGCAACCAAATGCTTGTATTGTTTGGTTGATTTTGCAGGCCTGGGGCCAGCAGCCTGAGCATCTCTTGGGTGGATGACAGTATGCAATGCAGCAAATATGGGAGATTCCCTTCTGTCTTGTCTTTGAGGACCAGTATTGTTATCATTCTGGTTAATTGTTTTGCTTTATTCAACATTCTGTTTTGATTTGTTTTATTCTGTCTTGCTTTTCGTTTGGCTTTGCTATATCTGATGGAATGGTCAACTATTGTGAAGATAACAAGATATACTATAGTAGCTGTTGTTTTCCTAGCATCCTGCTTTGAAGTTCTGTACCAGTTCTACTGCTTTGTTTTGATTGACTTTGTTCTGTTATGTTTTGTTGGATTTTACTATCTTTAAAATAAAATTTAAAAAATAAAACAAAATTTAAAAAAAAAGAATCTTTGGTTGTCCCATCCAATTTCTTGAACAGGACAACAAGACCCCAGAAAGGACCACTGGCCACCAAAATACCCACTAACTGTCACAAATTTGTGTCACCTTGAAGCAAGAGGATTAGACTTTGATATCTTTCCATTGACTCAGGCACCTTGTGTGGGTGGAACAAAAGATTTAAGCTTCCAAGCAATGCCAGAAATGGCAGCTCTTGTGGGTTGAGGGCTCATTTCAGCCAATACTCAACCAGAATGGGTGAACTGGCCTGGTAAAGAGAAGGCAGTTGGGGATTTAGCTCAGTGGCACAAGTGCCTGCCTAGCTAGTGTGAGGTTATGAGTCTGATCCCTGGTAACAACAAACAAAAACAGAGTGCAGTCACTAACAGGGTCTACTACAAGTAATGTTTTTGTGTGCGAATTTTTTTGGGGGGAGGAGGGATGCCAGGGGTCAAACTCACAATCTTATGCTTGCCAGGCAGGTACTCATGCCGCTGAGCTAAAGTCCTGGTCTGTGTGTGCTGTTTTTAACCTAAACTTCACCATTTATTTTATATTCATATTTTGACTCAAGAACATTTGGTACTATTCTTTAATATGTCAAAAAATAAGACCAATTTCTAATATTTAAACATCTTTTTTTTTTTTTAGCATCTTGGTTCATAGTTATTTATTTATTTGGTACTAAGAATCAAACTCAGGCCGGGCATGGTGGCGCACGCCTTTAATCCCAGCACTCAGGAGACTGAGGTTAGGAGGAGCGTTGTGAGTTCGAGGCTGGCTTGAGCTACAACTCGAGCGCAAGGCCGGCCTGAACTACATAGTGTGACCCTGCCTCAAAAAACCAGGGCTGGGAGTTTGGCTTACTGGTTTAACTGCCTGTCTGGCAAGCGTGAGGTTGTGAGTTCAATCCTTGGTGCCACAAGTTAGTTCAACATGAAGGGGATTATACGGAGGGGGAAATAATGACGATGCCCCTTTTACTGTAATAATTTGTTTTAATTTTTTGGAGGAGAGTACCTGGACTCAAACTCAAAACCTTGTGCTTGCCGGACAGGCTCTGTGCCACTGAGCTATATCCCCGGCCCTTGTTTTAAATGTAGACATTCACCATGATCATGCTTCGTATGTGCCTCATTTGATTCATCTGTTTTGCAAATAGGTGAATATATAACAGGTCTTTTCAACTTCGATTTTCTAATTGCATTCTGCAACTTGATTATAATGCAACGTGGTGTAGTTTTGCTGTATGTTAATCCTAGTAGAGTTTTGTTAAATTTCTTGGATTCATAAGCTTTTAATTTTCATCAAATTTTAACTTTTCTGCTATTCTTTCCTCATATATTGTTCTGATCTTCCTCCAACTGAAACTGCAATTGTATGTGTATTAGACACGCTTAGTCATTGTTATGCCACAGGTCAGTAAGGCTTTTTCTTTTCTGTAGTCCTTTTTCTTTCTGCTTTCTCTTTAAGCTCACTGATCTTTTTCAGAATTTAACCACTACTCTGCTATCTGAGCAGCCCACCAGGATTGTAAACTCAGCCCCAATAAAAAATTAAAGGGACAAAGTTTAACGAAAGGAAGACACGCTATTTGTAAAGAAGAAAGAAAGGGGGTAAAAAAGATAGATAGCTACTCTGGCTGCACCAGGGTGGTTTACCTTGAGAAGAAAGAACCAGGGTAGGGACCTCCAGAAAGACAGATGACCCATGGGCCTTTTGCTCCCAACTACTTTTATAGAAAGGGGCTCGAGGACCCTTCTCGCGCCCGGAACTAGCCATAACTAGATTGGCCTCCAGGCGTCACTGTCTGTGTCATCTCTTCCAGTAGTCTGTGGCAGTGTCTTTTCTGTCTTTTACTTGTCCTTTCTAGGGTCTTAACTCTGGAATGGGCAAATGATTAGCAAGGGGGAGACTTACTCATGGTTATCTTAGAGTCAGTAAAGGAATGTGTGGATATCTATTGGATATCATAATTATCTGATGTGTACAGTGACCCGAGAGTGGATAATACAGTGACCCGAGTGTAATACACACGTATGTGTTAGTGAGTAGATGTGAGTACATACTGGATAAGAGTCTTTCCCAAAGTTAGCCCCGCACCCTTGTTTCCCATGAATTTCCAGTCCTATTGGAAGTGGGGAGGGATGGTTATTTCATCTTCTTGGCCTCATGCACTTGGCTTTCTCTCTGTGCCCCACCTGTCTTTTGGTGCAAGTCTCAAGGTTGGTTGGTGCCTTTCTTTACCTGGCTTTTCCCTTTTCTGCCCCTCCTTGACCTGCTTCCTGGAAGAATTTCTCTAGTAAGGTTTGTTTTTAACTCCTTCTAGTCAGGATTAGCTAGAAGATCTAATGAAGCTGAGGCACCTATTTTCTTCTTGTTTACAGGTACCTATTTTCATTTCTGCTTTGAATATAAAATTTCTAAAAATGCTATTCATCTCCTCTTCCTGTCTTCCATTTTGATATAGGGGAAGAAACTCTCGACCTACTAGATGTCCGGTACGAGTTCGTGTGCTCTAAAATCAAAGAATGAATTTTAGGAACAAAAGAAGTTAAAAGCAGAATATATTTATTGAGCTTCTGTCTGACAGAGAGAGACAGAAAGGGTCCTGAGTGGGTTGCTGAAGACACCATCTTCTCTAGGGATTTTTACAAAGCAAAACCACGATGCGAGATGGGTCCAAGGTGGGCAAAATGGGAACTTGCAAGGCAGGTGGGACAGAACTATGGCCAGCCCATAAAATTACGAGTGTAATTGTACAGGTAAAATTGATTAAATCAGGGACAAATGGGGAAGCAAGTCATGTAGCAAGTGGGCATGAATACAGAACAGGGCCTTTGCCCTTAGTGGGTTGGATTAGTGGCTCCTAGCTTCCTCAAGGTGATCCATGCCTATTTAGAATATCAGTCTCTGGTGTTTATACTTAGGGTGTATTGGGTGATATATTATGTACCCCAAGTCCTTATATACTTTTGATGGGGCTGCATCTGGCATGGGGATTGGCAATGTGAGTGCTGCATCCGCCCAGGGGTGGAGCTGAGATACAGGTTAAGGGAGGTGAGATTTCCTCTTGCTCGCTTCCACCCTCTCTCGCGTGAGTCCTTGCTGCTTGCAGCCACCATGAACGGCAGCCCCGCCACACCACGCTGCCTTGGAGCCAACTAAGTGTGGACTGAAACTCCCAAGAAACTGTAAGAAATAAACCTTTCCTTCCCTAATTTTGGGCGTCAGGTATTTTGTCTCGGCAACGAATGAAAAGTAACTAAGACATAGGGTATGGTTGCATTTGTTTTGTTTTTTGTCTTGAGATCTGGCCCACAGCAGAAGTGTCTGTTTCCTCCAAGGTTGCAAGATATCTGGTCCTCAGCACTGGCTCCTTTGAGGGTTTAGCCCCATCTGCCTGCCTATAATATTTTTATCTAACTCAGTTGCCTATGGTAATTTCTCATTAAATTCTGTTTTGAGCATGAGCATTTAAAATAGCTTTTCCAGCTCATTGTCTACTAATTTTATCAACTATTATTTTTGAATTTTCTGTTGACTGATTTTTCTCCTAGCTGTTAGTGGCAGTATCCTATGATGCTGTGAATTTCATAGGTTTAAATGTGGATTTTGCTGTTTCCTTAAAGTAGGTTGAATTTTTTTTTATAGAGGCAATCACTTGCAGATTAGAGGAGCACCACTTCTAAGACGTGGCTTTTTTATTTCTACTGAATGTCTCCTGTATCCAACAAGATTTCTCTCCTCTGGTTGATGGGGATTCAAGCTTTTCAATCTTGTCAACAAATCCAGTGAAGCAGTATAACCAAGAGAGCTGGTGATCCCCTGGTATCCATTCTTCCTCTTTGTCTGTGATCTTACAGCATATAAATTGGGGTTTCTACATGTGTCACCCAGTACCTGATTGTGTGTATGCTCCTAGGGACTGAAGCTGAGGCCTTTGCACCGAGTTACATCTCAGCCATTTTTAAATTTTTTACTTCGAGAAAGAGTCTCTGTTGTGGTTTGAATCTACATGTTCCCCCAAAGCCTCACTCACTCATAGGTGCAGCTTTTTGGAGTTTTGGAGTTTGCTGGTGTGGGATACTGGGGTTAAGGGTGTGTGGCACTAAATTAGCTACTGACTGGAATTGGCATAGATCTGGGTGTGAATGAGTGCATTTACTGAAAACAGAAGCACCCCGCTGGGTGTGGGTGGCACCACCCAAAAGGTTTATAGCTTGGATGGAATAAAAAGGGAAAGGCAGGTTTGCTGTTGCTTCATTTCCCTGCCTCCCGCCTGCTCTGCCATAGGCTGTTCCTCCTCTGCAATGCCCTTCCTTACCCCCCCACCCCCTGCACTGTGCCACCCTGCCTTGGAGCCAGCCAGCGATGGACTGAAACCTACAAACCATGAGCCGAAATAAACCTTTTCTCCCTTAACTTTGGGTGTTGAGTATTCCGTCTCAGCAATGAGAAAAGTAACCAAAACAGTCTCGCTAAATTGCTCAATTGCCCAGGTGGGGCTCAAACTTTTGATTCAACTATCTCAATCTCCCAGAATGCTGGGATTTCAGGGGTGCACCCCCACACTGTTTTGTTTTGTTTTGTTTTTTATTGGTTCTGGGGATTGAACCTAGAACCTTGTTCATGCTAAATAGTCACTCTGTCACTGAGCTATACAGCCTTCCAATACCTGATTTTTATATTTTTAATGTCTTTATCATTCAGAAATAAAATTGATATTTTATGCACGTCATTTTATTAAAAATAATACTTTTTTCAGATCAAATATAAGGGATAAAAAGAGAAGTGCTTTGTCATACAGTAATACACAATTTAGTGTATAAATGTGCAGCCATTTCTACAAAAGAAAACATAATTAAATAGTCACATACTTACATCTATAGTTAGAATTGTCATGACTCAATGTAGACTCACTGGTATGTTGAAAAACAACCCTACCGCCACCTGTCAAACAGAAAACAAAACACGATCAAAGGTATCATTTCCCAAAATGGTGAACAATCCTTGAATAATTTTCCCCCAAGAAACAAAATACAGTCTTTTATTCACACACATATACATACACAAACACACAAACACATGTTCCCTAAAAATCAGTGCATACTGGGGACAGGGATCTAGCTCAGTGGCATAAGCGCCTGCTTGGCAAATGTAAGGTCCTGAGTTCTATCCCAGTACCAAAAAAAAAAAAAAAAGAAAGAAAGAAATCAGCATATATTAACACCATACAAAAAGTAATGAGTTTTTGTTTCATATTTTATGGTGTTGAGCATCAAACCAGGGGTCTCACGTGGCTATGTAAATACCCTATCACTAGGAACCACATCTGAAGACTGATATTATTATATAACATGGAGTTTAGTAGTAGGTACAGATAGACAGGTGTTTAATTTATGAGAATATCTTGCAGAACATATGAAATTTATGGAAGGGCAGGGTGACTCTTCACTCCTTCACATTTCAAAATGTATAGCATCTCATATTTATTCTTACCCACTAAATACCGCTGGCAAAGAGGTCCCCACCCAATACACACACACACACACACACACACATGCACACACAGAGACCCCACAATATTCATACCTGACACTCATTTTTTGTTTTGTTGTTTTGTTTTTGGTACCTGGAATCAAACTCAGGACCTTGTGCTTGCCAAGCAGGCACTTATGCCGCTGAGCTATATAACTGGCCTTATTCCTGACACTCTTGAAATTTCCAAAATGCTCGAAGGGTGATGCTACCAGTATTGAGAAAGCCTTTACAAATGGCTGCTTGCTTGGAATAAATGCCATATTTTTCCATTTCTTTTACAGATAGCTCTATCTTGTAACTAAATACTGGCCAGTTTTGTTAGTAGCAATGTTTTTATCAGGAAAGAACATGTTCTTTCCTTTTCCTTCTTACAAATGTTTGGAATGTAGTATGTAGGTTTGACAGAAAGACCTGAAGTTGCCATCTTAGACTTGACTGGGTTCAGAACATGCCACCAAATTAATTGATTAATTAAATATATTTGGTTTTTTGGTTCCTAGGTTGGCCTGAATTTCACAATTCTCCTGTCTCAGCCTCCTAAATGCTGGAATTAGAGGAATGCACCACTACACTTGGCTCCAAAATACACATGCTTAACTATCACATGGTTTTTTTTATATGAGAAGTTCAAAATATAATTAGAGAGCAAAATAAAATATAGATAATAGGAAAAAGGGATGTAGATTTTTTCCGAAAGGGAAGGGGACCAAAATGTGGAGGGAGGGGAGGGGAAGACAAGGGAAAGGGATGAAAAAAGAATGCAATCATTATGTACTGCAAACGTGTACTAATAAACCAGGTGAGGCACACCTGTAGTCCCAGCACTCAGGAGGCTGAGGCAGGAGAATTGCTGCAAGTTTGAGACCAGTCTAGGTTATGTAATGAGTTCAAGGCCAGCCTGAACTGCATAGTGAAATTCTGTCTCAAAAAATAAACAAACAAACGTATAGTAATAAAAAAGAAAAAGTGAAGAAAATTAATTTTTTTTAAACAGAAACTGTTTGAGAAGATTTTAAAAGCAGAAACTTTTCTCTGACTTTCTCTTACCCTTTTATCCTGAAGTAGATTCCAAAAGCTTGGAAGGATTTTCTGACCTTCTCCCAAAGCGGGTTGTAAGACCTGCAACGTAAGAGGTCCCCTCCTTGCATTGGAGGAAAGGCATATACTAATCTCTGAAGGTGAAAATTTTAGAGATGGCACAGGCTGCCAGCAGACTGAAACAGACAGACCCCAGCCTCTTCCCGTGAGTCAGTGCCATTTGTAGACCAGGGGTAGAAAGAACTAGGCCACACCAGCAAGCAAGTCCAGTCTGGGAAACAGCATCATGTGCTGGCCACCACTGAACCTGAACTGAGAGACCCCAGCCCCTTCTGGCATGCGGGCTGGCAAACAAGAAGTACCAATTCCCCTACACACACACCATAAGCAACCACCTTATATGGAGAAACAGGCTGTGATGATAGCTATGAAGGTGAAATGCAATTGTTGTTTCACTAACCTTGTAGGTCTAGGGCCAGTGGTCTGATTGTATGTTCAGAGGATGGTGGTATGCAGTATGACATCTAGCAGGGATCTCCTTCTGAGGGTTGCAGCCATTGTTGATTCCCTGGGGTCTTGTTTTGGAAGTCCTGTGTTGTTTCCATTGTTTTGTTGGGTTGGTTTGTTTTGAAGTCCTTTATTACATTCATTGTTTTCTTTTTATTGTTTCTATTGTATTCTGTTCTGTTTGAGTTTTACTATGTCTGAAGTTATCTGCAGCTATTTTGAAGACATCAAAAGGCATTATGGTAGCTACTGTTAATTTCATAATGTTTTGAAGTCCTGTATTTCTTACACTGGTTTGTTTTGATTGGTTTTATTGTTTTATCCTCTTTAAAATAAAAAAAATAAAATAAAATTTCAGAGATTGATGGTTTCCTAAGTTTCCACCAGTTTATTACTATTAGCACTTTTTGCCTTATTTCTCTAACTTCCATCAAACCTATCATAAAAATGTACAGTTTAACTATTTCTTCAGGTCTTCATTTGCTTTTCAACACTTGTATGTTAGATACAACATGTATTTCCTTTTTTTTTTTTTTTCCTTATCGATCTGTCTTTTGGTACAGGTGCTATAGCCATAAACCTTGGGTGGGCAGAGAACAAGTATTTTCTTTCAGTGCATACTACAGGATGGAAGATATGTGCTGGGGACAGAGAAGAACAAGCAGACTTTGGATCTAAAGATGAGGCATCACCCAATCAACCCTTGAATGCTTACACTGATTTGGAAGAAAAAAACCTTGAACTTGTTTCAACCAGATTATTTTGGATTTTTGTCACTCTGAACATAATACTAATTAAATCATTCTTTTTACCATCCCAACTTGACAGATGAGAAAAGCGACAGGTTGCTTGTCCATGGTCACAGAGCTAGAAAGTAGCAGAGGGGATTTCAAAATGTCATGCTTTATGGAATAAATTATTTTCATGAAATGCAATTTAAAAATCCTTGGTCCATAACATTTGGATATTTCTTATACCTCAACCCAATCTGCTTTCAAACCTTTCTGCTTAATCTATAGTCCGTGTTCCGATTACCAAATTTCTAGTGATTAATCAGTTGCAGGGGTACATTTGCAACTGTACTATTTCTTACTCAAGCAATTTTATAAATAGTAGGAATTTATTTATCTAAGCATGGTTAAAGAGTCTCCTGAACTTCACAAAAGTATGAGTGACCTTTTAAAGGTTACCTAGCAGTTTATGAAAATAATACCAGTAAGTGCTACAAGAAAGATATGTATTTAAAATGGTGTCTAATCTATTTAGTTTGCTATTAATTTTTTTGATCAGGTAATGTGGCTTGATTCAAATGCCAAGAAATATATTCTATTAATTTTGATGCAGTCATTTCCTGAAGAGTTTTCCATCTGACGATGAGTTTTGTTTTGTTTTGTTTTTTGAGATAGGGCCTCACTGTGTAGCTCAGGCTGGCTTCAAACTCACAGCAATCATCCTGCCTCAGCCTCCCAAGTGCTAG
Organism: Dasyprocta punctata; assembly: GCA_004363535.1. NCBI lineage: Eukaryota > Metazoa > Chordata > Mammalia > Rodentia > Dasyproctidae > Dasyprocta > Dasyprocta punctata. The sequence continues at coordinate 52,218 of RJWM01010501.1, read as the reverse complement.
GATTATAGGGATGTTCCACCACACCCATGATAATGATGTTTCTATATGCAATCAGGCAAACATTTACCTGAGAGCTTTCTAAAAGTGTTTAGCAACCAACTGCATTTTAACAGACGCTACAACTGTGAACCAGGCTTTTAACAGATAAGCAAAGTTGTTAAAATATTTATCATTTGAAGACTACCTTTGTAATTTTTTGGGGGGGGTCCAGGAATTGAACTCAGGACCTCATGCTTACCAGGCAGGTGCACCGCTAAACTATATCCCCAGCCCTACCTTTGTGATTCTTGCTATATTTTCCTATTTCCTATGATTTTATATGGTTAATATTTTTCTTTAAAAATGAATCACTTTTTAAAATATGTAGTTTGGCCTTCTCCCTGAGCAAATACTTAAAACCACAAAGTACTGTCTCTAAATATACCTGAATTTACACCATTCATCACTCTCTCCTACAGTCTCTTGTGGACACAGGGCCATGCCGTGTAGACTTGCCTTCAAAGGAAGTCAGTTCCTTCCAAGTCTGCACATTGACTGCCATCTAGTCTGAGATCACATCCTCTTAGGCAGCCTGACTGTGGGACCCAACAGAAGCAAGAGTAGACAGGCCTGTCCTTTTTAAGTGGATGAATTTCAATTCCAGCAAAATGTATTTCAGAGCCTTCCCCAGGAGAAGCTAAGGCTAAAGTAAGCCTGCTTTGTACTTTGACTTCTCTGCCCAACTCTGCTGTTTGCTTCTTCCTTTCTAAATTGTTGATTCCTGATTAGTAACTTACTTACACCTAATCTCTGTCTCAGCATTTGTTTCCAAAGACTCCAGCCATCAATACCATACTCAGGGAAATACTACACTAAATCATTTTCTAAGGGCAAGTGTCAAAAGGTTTCATAACAACTTTAAAATATAACATGCACTTTAAAAATAAAGGCCATTAATTTGATTTTATGATTGAAGGCAATTTGGGGCTTTTAATACAAGGTGTCCCAAACTCTTAGTGCAATTTTAAGTCATCAAGTAATGTTAAATGTACCAGCTATTTGAGAATTGTAAAAATACAAGAGCTATTCAAATGGTTTAAAATCAAACTTAAAAAAATAATAATGATGGATTAAAGAAAAAATTTGAATTCCAGGACAAATGTTGTTCTTCAAAAAATGGATTATACTATTTTATAATTATAATCATAGACTAATACATTGAAGAATTTTTATCTGTTTAAAAATATCTCCCATATATGGAGAAGCGAGCAAAAAAGAGAAACCGCTAGTCCATTAAGTATGTATGTGAAACTGCTGTCAAAGATCTTATTTGACATCCATTGGGTATAATAATAATTACTGCTTAAATTTCAAGATTCAGGAAAACAGTCCTGTTTTGAGTCAGAGTGAACCAACACATGCATCAGTAAAGCGCTGTTTAACTAGGGAATGGGTAAAGGATGAATGGTTCAACAAAATCTTATAATGCTGAGATTGCAATAAAACTAGTTAAGTGTTTGGAAGGACACTTACTTTAAATTTAAGTCTCTTGTGTTACCTTTTATAGCTAAACATTGAATGAAGATAGTTGTTTTCTAAAATGTCCTATGATAGGAATTATTTGAGACATTTGTTAAATTGATTTCCCTACACTTTTCTTAGACAAGCTACTCCAAATCAAGTTGGCTTAGGGCAGGGCCTAGAATTCTGTACTGTATTATTAAACACAATCCTAAATGCTGCTTGTATTCAGACAAGTTTGGAAAACACCAAATTAAAATATATGATTATTTAAAACATTCTCCTTTTAGCAGCCATTCATTGTTGCTTTGAGGTCTACATATGAATACGTGTTTGCACACAACGATAGCACTGTGAATGAGACCACAGTTCATTACTGGATGACTTTGTAGTCCAGTTAGCTTCACACTGTTCTAACAATAGATTATTTACCAAATCCTGATCAGATATCTGACAAAGCAAAACAAGTAACTAGTTGCAAAGAAAACTGAAGGCTCCTGAATTGAAAAATTCAGGGAATGGATTTATAGGTTGCTAATGGTAGAGTCCTTGCCTAGCATGCCCAAGGCTTTGAGTTTCATCTCAAGCACCAAACCAAAAACAAAACAAAACAATTAAATGTATCATCTCTGTTAGGAAAGTACAACTTTAAAAATCAAACTACAGGACCAGGGATTTAGCTCAGTGGCCTAAGCGTTGTGAGTTGGATTCCCAGTACCAAAAAAAAAAAAAAAAAAAAAAAAAAAAAAAAAAAAAAAAAAAAAAAAAAAAAAAAAAAAAAAAAAAAAAAAAAAAAAAAAAAAAAAAAAAAAAAAAAAAAAAAAAAAAAAAAAAAACCCAAGAAACAAAAAACAATCAAACTACAAAATAGTATTCTACTATTAGGTTAAAAAGTATTTTTAAACTAACACTATATTTGGTAGTGCTAAACTACCTTAAATAGAGAGAAATACCTTAATTACAATCATTACTTTTGCAAACTGACACACATCCAGAAAAGTGTTTGAACTGTGTTTGAATTCTTAAAAATTTATTAACTGATACATAAAAACATAAAAAATTATACATATTAATGGGTATCATGTAATGTTTCAGTACATGTAGTATTTGTGAATTTGTGCAAAATGAACACACCTATGTTAGCTTGTTATGGTTTATATCTAGATGACCTGCTTAAAGTCTCATGCACTCACAGGTGGAGCTTCTGGGAAGTGACTAGATCATGGGGTATAATGTGATTTGGGAGGTGAAGCCCGGATGGAGGAGGTGGGTCCCTGGAAACGTGGTCTGGAAGAGTGTATCACCCTCCCTCCTCCTCCCTTGATCCCTCTGCTTCCTGCCGCCATGCCATGAGCTGTTTCTTCTCTGCCACGCCTCTCGGCCATGGCTACCCTGCCTCGGAGCCAGCTCACTATACACCGAAACCTTCACAAACCAAGCCAAAATTTAATTTGTGATGTTGGGTATTGCATCTCAGAGACAAGAAAAGTAACTAAGACAAAGCTGGAACCATACCCAGACCCAAAATGTTATCCAGAAACCCTCTTTATGCCACCCTCCTGTTATTAACATCTCTTTCCTCCTCATGTGTGTTATCCTACTTCAAATGGAATGCTATATTCTTGAATTTTATACAAATAAAATCATACATACCATGTATTCTTTGTTTGGGTTCTTTAAATATTGCTTATGAGATTCATGAACGCTAATGAATTGTCATTTCTGTAGAGTATTTCATTGTGTGATGTTACCACAATTTACTTCAATTCTTTCAAACTACCATATAGGAAATTTCCAGTTTGATGCTATTATAAATAATGCAGCACTGAACATTTTGATACATACCTTTTGGTGAACACATGTATACATTTAGACACCTACGATTCTTAAAAGTTTCCCAAAGTGATTGTACAAATTTACACTCCCACCAAAATGTTTTAAGTTTCAGTTGTTTAGAATCCTCACCAATTGGTATTCTTTACCAATTTAGCCATTCTAGTGAGTGTGAAGAAAGGTATTACATGGTATTTATAAAGAAAGGTATCATCTGTATTATAAACTTGCCTTTTCCTGAAACTTCATTTTTAAAGGTGCCTGTTTAAGTGTTTTATCCATTTATCTTTCAGTACTACTTTTTCTTTTTGGTACCAGAAATCAAACTCATGACCTTGCGCTTGCCAGGCAGGCACTATGCTGCTGAGCTATATCCCCGGCTCTTTTAGTACCTTTTTTATTTGCTTTCAAGATTTTTCTTCTTATAATGCTTCACATATGGATACAAATCATTTGTATATTTGTTGTTTATATTTTTGTTCCTTCTCTCTTCAAAAACCTCTGTAGTTTTGGTAAAAAATTGTACTTACCTACTTCTAGATTCATCCTCATAAACTCTTGTTTAAATGCTAACAATTTCTCAATTTTCTTTTCTTTTTCTAGAGACAGGGACTCGCTAGAGTTCACGCTGCTGGCTTTGAGCTTACTTACACAGACTGGCCTCAAACTCGTAGCAATTCTCTTGCCCTGGCTTCTGAGACATATACTACCATGCTGTGTATTTTTCTTCTTAAAATGAGTCATCAAAACACACACGTCCACCTTGTCTAACCAGTAATTTCTCCCTGCCTTTTCCTCTGCTTACATATTCTCATTTACTTACCTCTGTGGTTCTGAGAAAATGCACATATGAGAAATACCATTTATTGAAAAGAAACACCTAGAAATCAAGAAAGACTAAATTCTGATCCTTAGTGGTGTGACTGAGTAGATCAACCTCTAGACTTCAATTCCCTCTTCTGCATAATAAAAGGGTTAGGATAAATGATTTTTAAAAACCCATCATTATCTAAGACGCTGTTTTATTTTAGGGAGCATTAAAACACCTGTCTGCTGATAACCGTAATTGCTGTGTGTGCTCTCTGCTCTTTAAAAAACATCTTTTCTCCTAAGGAGCCTCTCTGGATCCCTTTTCATGGTGTTTTCTTATTTTGCAGAACAATGACTTCCCAGTTACTGATTGATTCTTTCTCTCCAGGGTTCTGAAGCCCCACATACTCGATAGTTGTGTTCCACCTGTATCTGCTGAGTCACGAGTTGAGGGCATGCAGACTCCGTCTCCCAGAGGATTTCGTGTGGCCACCAATGCCTCGTCTGCCTGTCTGCACGTGCTGGGCATTCTTTGGTCTTTGTGGGAACAGCTTTCCACTGAAATGACAGGAATTGGCTGCCAATCAATGACTTGCTTCCTTGCTCCCAGGTGGGATAGCTGAGGTGTGTCCCTTAGCTGCTCTCAGAACTCGCCGGCAGGATTATGTTCCACAGTCCAAACTGTTAACACACTTGATTATGAGCACTTTCATTGGTTTTCTTCTATCTGTCTCAATTTCCTACTCCCCCACTGGTGTTTCCTGAGATCACTTCCCAAGTAAATACTAAACTCAAGTATTTGTCTCAGTCAACTTCGGAGGGGAACTCAAACCTTTTAGAAGTTAGCATTTTATCACACTCAACTCGAGAAAAATGGTTCTCTTCTTCACGCTCATATAGCAATACATTAAAACTAACGTGCTGAAGATGTTGGGATATTATCTCAGGGGTTAAAAATTACCCCATCTATAATGAATAAACCTTCCCACTTTTAAGTGTTTCTTTACATAAATTCGGTACTCTACAGAATACAGAATACAGTTATCCACTCCACAATGCTTCTTTACTCCTTTGGAAATTATTAAAAATACAACAGTCAAGGAAAAAAAAATTATCTTAGGTGACACATTATTGCAATGGATGCTGCTACTGTTACACTGAATTTAAAATCATCTGGCTTGCAGAATGATGAATTGTAAGGCTTTAATTCACTTGCCAAAAAATAAAATGAGTACCACTAATAGTTATTTTAGAAGTGAATTTTTAGAAACCAAATACTTCTTCATTTTAAAGTAATATGCAGAATGGGGTAAGATTTTGTATACCATAATTCCAAATCATTGAAGAATGATTATAGGATGTTTTGCAGACTACAGTAAGGGCCCAATTCAATTTCATGATTTTAAATAACAATCGATAAAGGAAGAAATAAAACATGTAAAGTCATGCTAAAACAATAACTCAAAATATGAGACAGCATGTTTTCTAGCTAATCTTATCCCAATCAAAAAAAAATGCAAAAAGTTAATTTAAATTCATTTTATTCTTTCATAGATTTTTAATAATTTTACACATCTTTTAACATAAAGAGAGTGACATCTCAGAGGTGAGGAGCCGATATATATGGTCTCTTCTATTTGATCTTCAGGATGGAAGGAAATTTTCAAAGAGGACAGAGTGTGAGATTTAACACTGGAAAAATACATATGAAATTTGCTTAACTGGCTGCACTTAGGACCAGGCACAGCACAATAAATAGAGAACTGCATAATCTTTTTAAAAGATTGTTTGTAATGTTAACATTCTTTCTACAGAAATACTATCAATTACCAATCTGCAATTCTACAACATACAGATGAAGGGACACTACAATGTTCTGAGCATAGTTTCTCCAGCATCCTCACATTCATACATCAACATTCTTAAAAGGAGTAAAAATGTACATCTCAAATTCAGGACAACAAAAAATAAACTTAGTCAATTAGTTTCTTCATATCATTCATTATGACCACAATCTTTGTTTGCTGGTAAGTTTAAAGTAGGAAAAGAAAGTTTTTAAAAATTCTTTTCACTCTCACTAGTTTTAGGGCCTCTACATAAGAAGGCAGTCTCCTTGGAAGCAAACTGATTAAGCAGCACCATTAGGTTCACATCTCAACAAATCACTGCATAATTCTTATCTGTCAGTATTCTGAAAGGTTAAAAAAAAGAGTTATGTGGAAGAATATCTTTCCTGAATAGCAGTCCACTGCAAAAACATGCAAAGTGCAAGAATTTACATAAACTGTATCTGAATTCTCTGACTGCATCTTTCTTTATATGACCAAAAGAAATGTATTATGTAACAGTTTAAATAATATATTGAGGCATAAAATAAATATTTTTATTTATGCTGTTACATTTGTGTATTTGAGATTGTTAGACATGTTCACATACTCTTCCCTCTTCCCAAAGAGGAAGCAACAGTGCCAGCAATGTCCATTAAAAGACTTAATAGGAAACTTGATCTTAGAGCTACTCTATAAGTATGCCTTATTATTTTTAAACATATACTGAAAAGATAGGGTGAAATCTTTTTTTCACATGACCCAGATTCCATTACCAATCAGTGTAAGCATTAATTTCATTCCCATTAAATGGAATGGAAACTATTATGCTGCTACAACCACGGACAGTCTGAGAAATTTTCTGAGTCAGTGAAAGAAAAACCACATGAAAACAAAATTTTCTACAACTGATAAACCAGTTGTTTAAAAATTCAACAAGCAAACAAACATGCAAACATGTGTCACATGTCAAAACTTCGAAAAACATGCCACTCTGGCCCCAAGAATTGCACAGCCCACCTGGTTCTTACAGGGCAAACAACCTTACATCACTAGTACTATATATCTTCTCTGTGGCACTTTACTGCCTATCATACAGCCACATGCTTTTTAGAAGCTTAGGTTTATGTGATGTTTGAGGAAAAGAAAGAGATATAATGTGGATCAAGTTTTTGATGATTATTTTAATTATATTTTTAAAAAGGATTTTCTGGTAATACAGTGTACAATAGTCCTTGATACTGAATTTTTTCTACTTTAAAAAATGATGTTAATCTAAGTTTGACTATCTGGCTCTTTCTTCCACTTTTTCAGAGGGTACTGATTCATCTATTCTGGTGAGCCCTGAAAATGACTGTTTTAAAACAGCATAGTTCTCAACAGTTTCCCATAAATAGTCCTGATTTATAATGGAAAAGCAATGCATAATTGGAACATTAATCACTCACTTTTTAAAAAGTATTTCCTGCAAGAGTTACTTAGCAAAACGCTAAGTTACACGTGGCCTTACCACATAGATATTGAGTTGTTTCACAAAGTACCTGTCAAAAGATTCAGAAATCAGGCCTTCTATTCCAAATTCATTGCAAAGAGTGTACATGCAGGAGTCCTGTTTACCATTTAATGGAGACTGAGGAAAGAAAACCTAGACAAAGGAGGGCTGTCATCCTCCATAGACATTTATAGTAGTATAGCCATTGTTCATCATATTTACTACATTCACCACTTCAGGAAAAAGGATCAGGGAGGCCCATCAAACAGTGCAACAAAGGAATGTTTGTTTTATATAAGACCTACCAAATAAACAGTAAAACAAATAACACACGTAGCACTAGTCTCAAAGCTGCACAATATAGAAAGCGGCTGAGATGAAAAACTGACGAGAATATACACATATCAGCTTGCTGAAGAAAAAGAGGAAAGAAATCACAGTTCTAATCTTCAAGGCTACGGAATGCATTCTGCATATCTTCAAGAAGTTGTGCATAGTCGGCTTTGATCTTTGCCTCACCATCTTTCACTGGATCCTGAAACAGACATTACATATCCAATTTACTTTGACTTAATAGATTTTGAGAACTAGGTTAAGCGAGGCATACTGGTAAACCATAAACACTATCTTTATTTTCCTTTACAGGTTAAAATGTATAAATGGATTCATATTCTAAACAGAAAGAAAACAAAATATCAATTTTGTATTTTGCCTGCTAAACACATTTATTGACTAAACCTCAACAATATGCATAACTGAGTGAAATTATGCAGTATCACACATTAGATGTGCATGACTGTGCATATGACAGCTGGGAATTAATTTAATCAAAATAATTTGTGATTAAGATTTAATATTGTAACACTGGGACAGAGAAGTAAAATATAGAAAATAATTTTAAAACCCACCAAATTTATAATCCTTATGAAAAGCAACTTAATCAAGTAATACACATTAAAGAGATTAACGTGTCGAGCTCAATGGTAATGTATTTGCCCAGCATGCATGAGGCTCTGGGTCTGATCCCTAGCCCCATAAAAAAACAAAAATCAAAGGAAGATGCTAACATGTTCCAGCTTTTGGACCCAATCATTCACTCACAGCAGCAGGGGCGGACCCATGGCACACATGCTATTGTGGCTTTTTTTCTTTTCTTTTCTTTTTTTTTTTTTTTATCTTTTTGAGACAGGGGTTCACTATGCAGTTCAGGTTGGCACTGAACTCACTATAGACTGGCCTCGAACTTTCAGTGATCCTCCTGCCTCAACCTCCCAAATGCTGGGATTACAGGTGTGCGCCACCACACCCAGCTTTCCTTTTAAGAAGAAAGGTAAATGTAGAGTTGTTTTCTCTAAACTAAAACATCAGTATTTAGGTTTAATAACAGTATTAGGTACTTTGCGATAAATAACTGTGTGGCAGTTTTGTACTTGGTCTCTAAACGGCTCACCATTACTGACTTAGAGAAATCTATACTAGGAAAATACACAAAACCAACTACATGAACAATTACATGAGTGTTCGCACCAGTAACTGAGAATTGCCTAAATGCATATTAAGGAAATACTACTGTGTAGCTCCAAATAATGCTACAGAAGAATATTTAATAACAACAAAACAAAACACACCTCTGATGCTAATTTGATTCAATGAAACTTAACTAAATAGATTTCACCTTTAATCATACTACCAGAAATTATTACGGGTCTATTTTTTTCACCTTCCGATGAATATATAATTTTTAAAGACAAAATTCAATGTGCATGTACCATCTCCTATGATAAATGTAATCATGTATTATAAGCATGTACTAATAAAAATTTTTTAAACTTTTACATCAAATTAAATTAGTTTTTTTTTTTTTTTTTTTTTTTTTTTTGTCTTTTTGAGACAAGGTCTTGCTATGCAGTTCAGGCTGGCCTTGAGCTCACTTTGTAGCCCAGGTTGGTCTCAAACTTGCAACAATCCTCCTCAGCCTCCCAAGTGCTGGGATTACAGGCATGCGCCACCATGCCCGGCTTACATACAGAATTTTTGGTAAACTGATTTTTTAATTCTATGCCGTAAACATTCTCTATGCCATTGGATATTCTTTGAGAAAAAAACACTAATGTTTTCATATATTTTATCTTATGTTCATGCCATAATATGTTATTGGCTCAGTTCATTCTTGGATGACATTGAAGAAGTATAAACAACCATTAACATATATCCATATCAAAAGTCCTGGAATAGGGGTATAGTTCAGCAGTAGAGCACTAGCCTACCGTGTGCAAGGTCCTGGGCTCCTAGCACAAAAAAGAAAACATCTCTGATTATTTTCTTGGCTCATATATTTCAAAATGGAATGACAGGACCTGAAGGTTGTGAGCTTTTTGAGACAGGGTCTCACTATGTAGTTCACACTAGCACTGAACTCACTATAGACTGGCCTTGTTGTGATCCTCCTTGTTTGACTATTTTAAAGTCACTAAATCTGAAGTGGCACAGAGAAAATAAGAGTGAGAGAGATAAGGAGGAGGCCTTTAATGCGGAGGGCATGGGAGAGCTTCAGGGGCGGGGGTGTGTGTGTGTGTAAAAGCTCTTAACAAGAACAGAGGAGTGTAGTTACCTTTATCAACTTTGGCTGGGGGAGGAGTTTGGGGAGGTGAGCAAAATGACATATGGACAGGTGATTTGAGGGAGCATCTGCCTGCGTAAAGTAGGAGATAGAATGATTTACTGAGGTCTGGGGGTGGAGGCTTGGGGGGCTGTGGAGTCTTGGGATTGGAGAGGGCTCAGTGTAGACACAAAAGGGAGCGGGAGGTTTATCTCTGGAATGAGAAGGAAAACTTGGGAGTTTACTCTTGGAGAGCTAAGTTGTTTCTCTGGGTCCAGTACCAAGTTGGGGGGATGCTAAGCCCCAGGCTAGCAGAACCTGTCACTCCTCCCTCAGCCTCCGAGTGCCAGCACACTCAGCTAAAATTTTTCTATTAAACACTCAGAGCCTTAGTCTTCATAGGTGATCAGTTAATATTCCTGGATGTCATCACTTAGAAATATAGTAATTAAATACAACCTAATTGATCAAATATTTTAAAAACAATCTTATAATTTGAGTTTCTACTGGCAATTTCACTTACCTATTTTTGTTTTTGAAAGAATAAAGTCACTCAAAAGTTAAAAATATGAGCCAGGCATGGTGGCACATGCCTGTAATCCCAGCACTTGGGAGGCTGTGGCAGGAGGATCGCTGTGAGTTCAAGGCCAGCCTGGGGTAAAAGTAAGCTCAAGGCCAGCCTGAACTGCACAGTGAACCTGTCTCAAAAAGACAAAAAATAAAAAAAATGCAAAAGATAAAAAAATACAATAAAATAAAATATGGTGGCACACACACCAGCACTCAGGGTGAGGCAGGAGAATCAAGTTTGAGGCCAGACTGAGCCACATAAAGACTTTCAGGTCAGCGTAGACTACAGAGTCAGACCCTGTCTGAAAAAAAGAAAAAAAAAAAAAAAAAAAAAAAAAAAAAAGAATAATAGCTGGTATCTGAAAGAAGTAAACAAAACAGACGTCATTTCAAAAGAGTATGAGGGCTCAATGTTAATAGGTACTTAAGGTAATTGCTGTTCAACAAAGAATTTAGTTCTAAATTGCCTGCCAGCTAAGACAAAAGAAGAAAACACATCAGCAGTTATTTTAGACGTGACATACTATAATTTTTATGACTGGAATGCTTGCTTGAACATAACTTTGAGGCCTGTTCTGGTTTTACATAGCCTGAGTATGAGTGAAAGTGATAATTGTAAGTTTAATACCCCAGAACTGGAACTCAAATAGAAATAAAGTAACATACTTTAAAAAGTTAGAGCAGAAACAAAACATACCTTGAATTTCATGGAGGAAAGTTTATAGAGGATCTCCCCCATGTGCTCACGGATAATGGACCATGTGATTTTACTGTCACTCTGGGCAGTGGTCTCAACAGCTCTACGAGCCATATCATAAAACGCAATCATGTTGGACAGCATCCCTACTGTCTTATAGAATGGGCAGAACCTGGGACAAATGAAAGCCAAAAGAATTAACAAAAACTCACATCTACATAAATAAAACTTTAGGTATAAAATACTTGGGCATTAGCTTCTTTATTTGAATATCCAAACTACTTAAACTTATTGGATGATACACAGTTAAAAAAAAAGAAAAGCAGAAGCAAACAGTAACTGTTTAATGAGAGTTTAGGGATCAAGACATCTCAAGGTCTATGGCCTGGGATGAGTGGATGTGGAGCTATATATTCCTTTTACTTGTTTTAAAGGATAATGTTTATTTTTATCTGTTATAACTATGTAGGAAACGTGGGGGCGCATGTCTTTAATCCCAGCACTCGGGAGGCTGAGGTAGGTGGAGTGTTGTGAGTTCAAGGCCAGCTTGGGCTACAATGTGAGCAAGGCCAGCCTCAACTACATAATGTGACCCTGTCTCGAAATAAATAGGGCTGGGAGTTTGGCTCAGTGGCTCAAGTGCCTCCCTGGCAGGCACAAGGTTGTGAGTTTGATCCTCAGTACCACAAAACAAAACAAAACAAAACAAAACACTATGTAGGAAAAACAATGGAACAGTACTGGCACGATACAAAAAATTTCCGAGGGTTGTTTTTTGTACAACATGGTTAGTGGTAAAATAACTGAGTTGTAAAGATTCCCTTGTGATAGTGGTTAAGGTTCAATGAACAACAGGAAAGCAGGAAACTGCAAGTTATTACAGTTAATAGTAGTTCCTTTCCTTCTAATGTCATTTTCATTTACCCATACTTTTTAATAACAAAGATGTAAACACAGGGGCAAATAATCACACTTGTTCTCATCGACCTTCTCATATATTTAAAGACATTTGCTGCCTACCCACTAAAGGCACATGGGCAGTAGAAAGTAATAGAGAAAGCTTCTAAAGGAGGCTATGATCACCAGGATCTGCAGACTAAGTCACAATTTAGCATAATTACAGATGGCTGTATGAATGAAAATACTGTTGTAATTTGACAAATGAGCAAACTGGGACAAGGAACATACTAAATCATTAGATATCTGCTATGAATATATAAAGGAAGCCAATATATTGAACTAGAATGTGTCTGTACGAGGGGAAAAAGTTTTCAGTGGGTAGGCAGCTCCTCTGCCAAAACACAATAGAAAATTCTCAAATAAAAAAGGAAATCAGTTAAGCTTACCTGTCGTAAGGAGTATATCCATTTTGTTGCAGGAAGTCATCTTTGATCAGTTTTGCTACCTCCAAAGTGATTTTATCTGTTTCTGCTAATGAAGCCTAGAAGAGAGAAATAGAAATCTACTTCCATGATGTGGGACAAATGCTGACAATAAATTAGCAAGCCGAAATTATTTCACCTATACAGGGGCTGGGGATATAGCTCAGCGGCATTAGTGCCTGCCTGGCAAGCACAAGGTCATGAGTTTGATGCCTGGTACCCCCCCCAAAAAAAAAAAAATCAATGCATAATAATTCATCATTAACAAATTCACTTTAAGCCGGGTGTGGTGGCGCACGCCTTTAATCCCAGCACTCGGGAGGCTGAGGCAGGAGGATCGTTGTGAGTTCAAGACCAGCCTGGGCTACAAAGTGAGCTCAAGTATGGCCTGAACTACATAGTGAGACCCTGGCTCAAAAAACAGGGCTGGGGATTTAGCTCAGCTGCCTAAGTGCCTGTCAGGCAGGCGTGAGGTTGTGAGTTCCATCCCCAGTACCAAAAAATAAACAAATAAAAATAAATAAATAAATAAATAAATAAAACAAAATAAATTCACTTTACAACTGCTTTTTGATTGTTCTTTTTAAATTATGACAAAAAGTGCAAAATTTATCATGTGAACTACAAGAGTACCACTCAGCAGTCTTAATTATATTCAGACCGTTAGAAAGAGATCTTTTAAAATATTCTGCAAATCTGAAACTCTATGTCCATAAATAGTAATCCCACCATTCTACTTTACATTTCTGTGATTTGACTAGAGTCTACATATAAGTGAAATCATCTGCTATGTATCTTTCTGTGATTGGTTTATTTCACTTAGCATGACAGCCTTACAGTTTATCCATATTGGGTTACTGTTACTCTTGACTATTGTGAACAGTGCTGCTATAACATAGGTGTGCAAACTGATTAATATTCTTTGTTGGGAAATACTTCAGATTCTGGCTTGCTATCTTAATTTCAATTCTCAGTGTTTTGTTTTGGGGTGCTGGGGATTGAATTTAGGGGTTATACCACACTTCCAACCTTTTTTAGACAACATCTTGCAAAATTGCCTAGGTTGGTTTTAAACTTGCCATTCTCCTTCTTTAGCTTCTTTAATAATAGCTGGGAACCTGGGCATAATACCATATCACTGATAGGTTCACTAGTAAGTACAGATTTCTTGGGAACTGTGATAAAGTGACAGAACCAGTGAGTTAACTGTACCTTAGTAGTACTTATTTGTACTAAGCTCCTTAGTTAAGCACCATATCTCTTTACTTTCTTTTTTAAAAAAATCCCTTTTATCTTCATTCCCTTCTTCTTTTTTTTGTCCCCCAGAACAGGGGATCAATCTCACAACCTCACACCTGCCAGGCAGCCGCGTAAGCCACTGAGCCAAACACCTGGCCCTATTTTTTTCGAGGCAGGGTTGCACTATGTAGTTCAGGCCAGCCTTGAACTCACAATGCTCCACCTACCTCAGCCTCCCAAGTGCTGGGAATTAAAGGCGTGCACCACCATGCCTGGCTGGCAGTTCATTCCCTTCTTTAACCACAGGTAAATATTAAAATGTTTTATGTTTTCTCTTATTTAAATTTTTATGAAACATGTATTTTATTTGTACAGTTTGGATTTTTCATTATGCAAAACATTCTTGTATCTGCTGGTTCATTTTTAAGATCCACCCTCAGTGTGGCTGTGTGCCTCCTAATTTGATGCTTCCTGCTTATGTACAGTTCATTTTCTGAGGTGCCCATCTTCTATACTTTACCTTCCACCTTCTGCCCCGAGTTGAGGGCAAATTCCTCTAACTCTGCTACCATAAATGTACACCTAACGGCTCATTTCAGAATTTCATGGAAGATAAATATCCAAAAGTAAACTGCCAGGGTATTAAAACAAATCCTATCAGAGTGTTTTCCACAAAGGCAGCACCAGATGAGACACCCGAAGATGATACATCTGTCCCTCTATCCCCACAACACTTAGCTATGACCAGCTTTCCAATTTCAGCCATTCTCACCAACATAATGTGATATGCACTGTTGTCCAGGCATTTTCCACAGGACTGTAACTTTTTGGGTTGTTTCTTCTATAACGTATTTGTTCTTTCCTTTGGCCACATTTCTCTTAAGATTCTAGTCTTCTTGTTAACTTAAAGTAAATCTTTGTATACCCCACCTTTTAGCTGCAAACTTTCTCTTCCAATCTGTCACTGGTTTACTAACTTGATCCACGGCTAGACCTCTGCTGAACAAAAATCTTTACTTTTAAAATAACTATGTTTTTCTTTTAATGTGTCAAAGGCAGTTTAAGAAGTCCTTTTCCAGTCCTAGATCAAAAAGACACTTTTAACATTTGATTTGTTAATGTGAGAGTCTTCCTTCTCACAGTTAAAATGATAATCTATCTGAAGTCCAACTTTGTATGTGGGATTTGGTAGCAATCCAGTTTTATTTTCTCCAAGTAGTAAATAGTTCTTCATTGTTCACTAAAACAATCCTGTAATCCCAACACTCGGGAGGCTGAGGCAGGAGGATTGCTGTGAGTTCGAGGTCAGCCTGGGTTACATAGTGAGTTCAGGGTACAGCACAACTCTGTCTCAAAAACAAAAACAAAACAAAAACAAAAAACCAAACCAAACCAAACCAAACCAAAGCACAATCCCTTCTTCCCTCACTTGATTTATGTATTGTGTAATATCTAGGTTCCACATATATGCCCATCTACTGCTGTTCTGTTCCACTAGCCTATGTGGTTACTGTGCCAATACTAGTTTTTATTACTATGGTTTTGTACTAATATCCAATAAAGAAAAAGCTCTTTTTTACCTTTTTTTAAGGTTGTGAGTTTCCTATCTTCTAATTAGCATTGCTAGCATAGAAAAATTGCTTGATTTGTGTTTACATTAAATCAGGATCCTTCATCAAATTCTTTATTATTTGTTGGATTTTTAGTTATTTTTCTAGTTATATGAGCATATTTTTTATAAATAATTACATTTTACAATTTTTCTTACATCTTTGTTTAGAACTCTTTTCAATTAATGATAGCAGGCATTCTTGTTTTCTTCCTGACCTTTAAATGCATCCTAAAGTAA
The DNA here is from genome assembly GCA_004363535.1 of Dasyprocta punctata. Lineage (NCBI taxonomy): Eukaryota > Metazoa > Chordata > Mammalia > Rodentia > Dasyproctidae > Dasyprocta > Dasyprocta punctata. Next base: position 36,421 of record RJWM01010501.1, on the reverse strand, counting down.
GTCACATGTTTTTCTTAGGTTTTGGTATTTTTCTTTTATAATTGTATTTCCCTCTTTTTTTTTTTTTTGTGGTAACAGAAATTGAACCCAGAGTTGCTCTAACACTGAGCAGCATACCCAGCCCTCTCTTTTTTTAGAGCCAGGGTCTTGCTATGTTGCCTAGGTTGGCCTTAAACTTGTAATTCACCTGCTTCAACCTCTCAAGTAGCTGTACCACACTTGGCTTATTTTTATTTTCTTAAGAGTCTTGCTATGTTGCCCAGACTGGTCTGAATTCAAGGATTCCATTCCTGGATTCAAGTGATCCTTTCTTCCTATAGCTAGAACTACAGACACATACCATCATATCCAGCTCAGTACATTACTTTAATAAACTAACAAAGCTTCTTTCTAATCCTTGTTAAGAGGTTTCAAAAAATCATAACAAACTAGCAAAATTTAAACACTTTTTCCATGTTGATTGAGATATCCTTTTTCCATTACATTAATTACACTGCTGAATTATAATAATGTTTTCTGTGTTGCATAATGTTTGCATTCCTTAGATAAACTTTAGTTGCTGGTGATGTTATTCTATTTTTAAAATATCCTACTGGGTGGAGTAAGCAAGTATGTAATGTTTTTATATGTACATTTATAAACAGAATGAACTTATTATTTTCTTTTCTTGTATTGCCTTTATCTGGTTTTGCAGGTTTTCAGTTTCTTGTTATTCTTGGAGGGCCACAGTATTCTATAATGAATATTTAATCCACATTATGCATATTAGCTCTAATAACTGCCTCTTCTACAGGAAAAACTTAGGAAGTGAGTTTATAAGATATAATAAAAAAGAACAAATCAGACAGAGCACTGTGTTCTATGTACTTTCTGTGAAGCCATTTGATTCTGAGATTTAATTTGACTAAAATTTAATTTTACTTGCAATACTAGGGATTGAAACCAGGGCCTTATATATTCTAGGCATACACTCTTTACCACTGAGCTACATTCCCAGCTAATTTGGATAAATTTAATCATACCATCTTCCTTTGAAGCATCAAGGAAGTCACCAGTTGAAAGCCACATAGCTAATTGCTGGAGAAACTAGAATTCAACCCTTCTGATTCCTAGCCCAAGTGCTCCTTCAGTTAACAGATCCTAATTCTACCACCTCTAATTTGGACAGTGATAGATAACATCTATTTCAAGAACTAAAAGAAAATCAAAGCTTTCCTCTTTATCTACAATACATCCAGGATCATGCTAAATGCTCTGAAGAATAAAAAATTTTTATTAGTTTAAAATATTTGATATTGATTACATGTTAACATTTTAATTTAAATCTAGCAATTACTCATTTTGTTAGGCAAGAATCTGCATTTCGAAAGTTTTATCTATCTTTATACACTCCACTGTAGCCTTCAGATCTGTCCCACATGAGCTTTAACAACTTACCTTTCCAACAAGCTGCACAATTTCTGCCAGGTCTTCTTCTTCCTGTAGAATTTCCTTAGCTTTGGTCCTCAGAGGAACAAACTCTGTGAAGTGTTTGTCATAGTACTCATCCAAGGCCCGCATGTATTTGCTGTAGCTGATGAGCCAGTTGACCGAGGGGAAATGCTTACGTTGAGCCAGTTTCTTATCTAAGCCCCAAAAGACCTGATTTAAAAATAACCCCCAAAAGAAAAACAGATTTTTCTTTAAATGTTTTCAATATGTTGGTTCTAAATATGCAATTTTATGATTTACTGGTCAAATTATACATCTCTTTAGTATATACCAAGTGTGACTGAAAGAATGAAACTTACAGAAAATGTTAATTAAAAATATATTTTCTCATTTTCAGGGTATCATCTATAAATCAAATTCGAATTTTATCTGAATTTCCTTAATAGTGTGCTAAACGTGACAGCAAAAAAGGAAAATTGATATATATTTATTTTCAGACACAATCCTCCTGCCTCAGCCTTCTAAGTGCTGGAATTGCAGGCATGTGCCAAGAGACCTGGCTTGAAAGAGACACTTTACTTTGACTAAAAACCTTTCAGTGTTGTGATTAAATTCAGTTTCTTATCATTAAGGGCCAATTCAGTAAGATTTGACATTCATTTGTCTTAGGCCAAACATTCACAGATGTTTTATGTACTTCTAACTTTGTGCCACCTTCTCCCAAAATTTAAAACTCAAATTTTTAGCAAATGTTAAAGAATTTCAAAGTTGCAAATTTATCCTCTGCCATTTCATGTGATACTGGTAGAAACAGGTAAATGTATCAACTTTATCTAACTATACCTTTATTTTTGTAACTATCTTTTTTAACTAAGTCTAACACACTCTTTATTGAAGCCTCTTTTAATGGTCAAGCTAGTTAGCTATCCATTAAAATACATAATGTGTCTTATGCAAGCAACTACCTAGGCAAAACACGACATTTTCAGTCGTTTTCATCTGGGTGTAGTTAACGGAATGCATGGAATGACTAAGTCACTAGTGAGCCCACAGTCTCCAACGCGGATGTGTCTTTTCCACTGTGTGCCCTATGTCAGAGAGCTGCAGGTAACTCCGAGGTCAAGTGACAGAGGGGCCACAAGACAGAACAGCTTGGGCCTCCAACATGATGAATGAAAGAGGAACATTTTCTGACAGTGTTACCTGCCGTGGGTCATACTATGAGGAGGAACAAACTTCTAGACTTTTGCCATTGTAGAGTATTGGGCCCATTTATTTAAAGGATAGCATAATCCTAGCTGTATTTGCTATCTGGGTAGATTTTCCACCTACATGTTTAGTTTACTAAAAACTGGTTAAAGAGCCAATAAAAATCAGACAGTATTAAAGGCTCTTGGTCTTCAGGATGGTCCTAAAACACAATTTACCACTGTCTATTCTCTGGCTGTTAAATTAAATATTTCATGATGATTCACACAGTATAAGAACAGCTGAGGGGGGGCTTAGAAGTTGACTACACTAGTAAAAGACATACCTGAACAATACCAAGAGTAGCAGATGTAACTGGATCAGAAAAATCACCACCAGGTGGAGAAACTCTAGATTAAATAAACAAACAAACAAACACAATTATTAGAAATGTTTATAAAAAATGTACATGAAAGTAAATTTTTGGAAGTTAATAAAAATAACAGACATTAAAATGCTTATGAAAAATACATATATTAACATTAATGTAAACAACACTCATTGGTTTATTCATATTTGGCACAGTGTTTGAACCCACTGCCTTGTGTCTGACAACTACATGTTCTATCACTGAACTATACCCCCAGTATAACTTTTTGATACAGATAACTTTAGAAATGAATAACCCTTGGAAAGAAAAGTATTACATAAAATTCTTAAGCAAAAGTCATTTCTAAATTGCAAGCAAGAATAACAGTTATTATTTTCTTAAGACATAGTCTGGCTATGTGGCCAAACTAGCCTTGGGAATTGAAAATCCTCCTGTCTCAGCTTCCAAGGTAACTGAAATTACAGGTATGCACCACTGTGTATGGTTCAAACATGACAATTATTGAATATTTTCTACCGTAAGATAAGACACAATCAGTTTCATTATTTCTAATCAAATAAATGAAGCAGGATGGAAGGAAAAGCTCAAGAACAAAGTAAGGCTTTATGTGGGAACTGTGAATCTCTACTTTGTTTCTACCATAACATATCCTCATCAGAGCATGTCTACAATTTTCTACCTTACTCCTAAGATACTGTGACTTGAATATAGTAAATTAGTGAACCTAAGCATACAGAGGTCTTTGAAGCTCTGTGAGTAACACTTGAGTACAGCCCCAGTAAGAACCACTGCTCCCAGATGAAGTTATATATCTCTTTTTAAAGTAAATGACTTAGCTTTGTGCAGTGGCAGTATCTCAATCAACGAGGTTTATCTGACGTGCAATTATTGTTAATTGAAAAAAAGTGACTAATCTCCTCTGAAAAGTAAATAGTTTGGATGCTTACGCTCCTACAATGCTGACACTCCCTTCTCTTTCAGGATTTCCAAGACACTTCACTCTGCCTGCTCGCTCATAGAAAGAGGCCAGACGGGCACCAAGATATGCAGGATATCCACTATCTGAAAGATGAAAAGAAATTTATAAAAGGTGTCTAAGCCCCCTAAATCCTATCGATCTTGCTTATGTGATAAATGATACAAAGACTTACCTGCAGGCATTTCAGCTAAGCGACCAGAAATTTCCCTAAGGGCCTCGGCCCATCTAGAGGTAGAGTCAGCCATCATACTGACATGGTAACCCATGTCGCGGAAATATTCTGACAGTGTAATTCCTAAAATGGGAAGAGCAACACAAGTTACAATGTTAGAATATATAATTTTAACTTTAAACCCTCAAGAAAACTTTAAAGCATTAAGTAGGAAGACTGCAAGCTGCTCTTTTTAGCCTGAGACCCAACCCAGAATGGCAGAGGAAGAGCTCCCTAGCCATTTGAAGTAAGCATTTATTACAGTGGGCAATTATACGTTTGGAATTAACTAATGCCAAAGTCTAGCCTAACCTAACATAGGAAAACACTTTCTCTCTTACTCTTTGTTGCAATAATTGTAAAATTAATTTCCACATATAGTTCAAACACACACAAATTCAACTAAATTGCTTGTTCAGTTATTTTTCCAAAGGAACAACTGTTATTTTTTCTTTTTCTTTTTTTTTTTTTTTGGTACCAGGGATCAAATTCACGACCTCGCACTTGCCAGGCAGGCACTTGTATCACTGAACTAAATCCCCAGCCCCCAGATCAACTGTTATTAACATGAGTATTAATCTCAGTTATGTGGATCTTTCTGCTACATAGATCAGGTCCTTATAAATTTACTAACAGTAAAACATTTCCAAGAAGCTAATGCACAAAGGGGAGTGACGGGAAAAGGGATTTAAAAAGGAATTAAGATGTGTTATGTAAATGCACCAACTCCTCACAAGGAATGTAAACATTATGTACTAACAAGTTAAACTAAAAATAAAAATAAAAATAAAACAGAAGCTAACATACAGAAAGAAATTCTGGGTTCTGGTTTCTGTCATTAACCCTACCAAAACACTAGATGACACCTATACATATATTTTAATGTCCTCTAAAAATATAAATTATTACATAGCTTTAAGATATTAAACATGTGTAGTTATTGCCACAGTAAATGGGTCTCAAAATCTAATGCCTGGAACTCCTTTATTTTACTAGCAAAGAAACAGAGACATATAAAATAAAATGGGTCCACTATGGCATTTATGAAAAGCAGAGAAATGGACATGAGTAAAATGCATACAGGCACATCTATTTTCACTACATAAAATGTGGCTGAAACAGGATAGACGAGAAAGATTTCATTACAAATGGCCTTACAATTATTGACTTCTGCTGGCAGGAAAAAGTAAACAGCAAGGTAACTTATTAATACAACTGCAGGCCATAACAAACCTCACAGGTTACAATGCGGAATTGCTGCTATCCTAGACTGTAGTCACAGTCAGTCCCTCCCATCTCCTACACAGATGAGTAACAATCACAACAATGCCAGGACAGAATAACTAAATAAGACGAAACAAGAAAAAGGAAGGGAATACTATGAGGTTAAAGAACATACCAAGGAATGATGTTAACTGTAACCACAGTTAATTAAAAAAAGAAAACCTTAGCAATGCATTCTATCACAAAAGCTCAAGGACTTTCTAGCCAGATAAGAGATGTTTCATAGACTTGCAGAACTTCACAAAGAATGAAAAGGATAGAAAACTACTGTAGAAATCAAGGTTAAACATCATGTAAACTGTGTACATAAAAGACTAAATAAAAAGGATTGGAGAGGGACTGATACACATGGAAAACATATAAACGAGATTCATTATGTATACTTGTTATTTCAAAAAGATAGTTAAAATGGAAGAGAAAAAATTTCATACAATTATTAAAAGTCTTCTGAAATATAAAACATTCATAGATCAGAAGAGTATACTATGTCTCAGGAAATACATATTGAAACTATTAATACTGAGATATAGCCTAATAAAATTATGAAACTTCAAATCTAAAGAAAAATGTCTTTGGACAAAAAGAAAAATCTTCTTAAAAGAAAAAAAAGGTTTAGGGTTGATCCCTCCCCAACATTTAAGAATATAATACTAGTTCATAAAGAAAGAAATATTGATCCAAGAGCTATATACTCAAACCACTATTAAAGCTTAAATAGGAATTATTTCCACTTCATAAATAAAGTCTATTACTCTATGAAACAGGAAACATTACTATGTAAACTAGTAGAGTACAAACTCTATAAAAATTCACATACATACTGTATTAACGTTTTGTCTGTTTTGTATTTTTCCCAATAAATGAAAACCATCAGACCACAAGAAATACTGGTCCAAGAATTTTTACTCAGTCAAAGTATTATTAAAGTTTAAAGGAAAAAGGAAAAAAAACGAAAACAAAAAACAAACAAAAAAACAAAAAAACAACTTAGGAAGAAACAAGAATTTAGGGAACAAAGTTTCCATGTGCCTTTCTTGACACTTTCAAAAGGAAAATTTTAGCTAATAAGAAATAAATGGAGAGTGTGGCCAAAAGAATGTCAATGAGCATTTATTCCATCTTATGGCAAGTCTAATCATGCTAAATCAAATATTGGATTGTTCCAGAACAGAATATAAACCTAAGGAATCCTAAAGATGTAGAAATGAAAGTATTAAAAGCTCCAAGTGGAGTGGGAATACAAATGGAAGAAAATGTGTAAACATAACAATTTTCTTGTCTCTTACATTCCCAATTAACACATAATATTTTAAATCTGATAATTCAAGTCACATAGGTACAAATGTAATTAAAAGTAGGTCAGTAGCGAAATATATGATGGAAAAGGTACAAAATATATCATTTTATGTCCATTATAAAAGATTGGAATGGTTTTCTAAATATTTTCTGTTCATTTATCCTCAAGATAAAATATGTGTAGTGTTTCTTTATTTTTTTTTCCTGGTACTGGGGATCGAACTCAAGACCTCACGCTGGCCAGGCAGGTGCTTGTGCTGCTGAGCTAAATCCCCAGCCCCGGGTAGTGTTTATTAAAAGTTGGGAAAATATGTTTACATGGAAGTACTTTGGAATAAAAGAAGTTTTTTGAGAAAGTAATAGTTTGGCACTACTTTTTTTTTTTTTGCGGCACTGGGGCTTGAACTCACAACCTCATGCCTGCCAGACAGGCGCTTAAGCCATTGAACCAAACTCCCAGCCCTTGGCACTACTTTTAAACTTAACAACAGCTTTAATTGCTTTTATTCTAACTCATAACTCACCAGTATAAATAGAGGCTTCTCTAGCAGCAACAGGCATATTGGAGGTATTGGCTACCAATGCTGTCCTCTTCATAATTGACTCTACCTTACCGTCAACTTCCATAGTGAGCTAGAGGTAAAGAAATTCATTAGTGATCCTCCAATTTCTAGATTTAGTATTTTGGCTCCTTTTTCCCCTCCACAACTTATCCATACTTAATCCCTCTAATCAGTAATCCCAAAGTAATATTCCCCATCAGCCCCATCTCTCCTGCCTGCTCTACAATAGATACACAGCAGAAAGCGAATATAATTTCCATTTCATAAATAAAACCTGTTATTTTATGGAAGAGGAAATGTTATTATAGTAACCTAGTAGTTAACAAAGCCTTTGCAAAGTTCATGCATATAAATGTTTTGTCTGTCTTATCTTTCTCTCAATACTAAAAGACACGAAACAACAGAAACTTTCAAGAGTCTGACTTTGAAAGACTTAAATTCTTTTACTTAAATATATAAATTAATCATAAGAATTATTTAAATTCTTTAAAAGATCCTTGACAAATGAGAGCATTGCTACAGACCCAGCAAAAAGTTGCCAATGAAAATTAATACGTGGTTATTTCCTTCGGAATATTATGTGAAGCTTTCCATATACAGACCTCTGGGAAGTCCCGGAGAACTTCAGACATCTCATTTCCTCTTTCACCACATCCTACATAGATGATCACATCACTGTTAGAATACTTGGACAGAGACTGTGATATTACTGTCTTCCCACAGCCAAAAGCCCCAGGGATAGCAGTTGTCCCTCCCTGTACACACCTAAGAAAACAACAAAAAAGAAATAGGATTTACTCTACTTGCTTATAAATATTACTAAATAAAGTAGGCAAGTAACAAAAAATAGAAGTTAAGGAAAGAATGCACTTTAATCGATACACACAAACAATATATATAGATAAAAATATAACTGCTTCTTTAGTTTGTGCCTATAATAGTGTATGCTTTTATTCTATTTATCATCTTTAAAATTTGAACAGTGAAAATATATGCCATAAGGTACCAGCAAAAGAGGGAGATGAAAATAAGATAAAGTAATACTAATGACATTCTGAATGCATAATTATATATATTAGTTCCTGAAAAGACAACAGAAAAAATAAAACTAAGAAAACCATAAGCAACTTTTGAAACTTGCCTACTGAGGCAAAAAATAAGAGTGAGTAAATGTGTAGCTTATTATAGATTGTGATGAACAGTTTTGTTAAGGTGCTTGCCTTGGTTACTTTTCTCTTGTTGCTGCGACAAAGACACCCAAAATTAAGGAAGGGAAGGTTAATTTAGCTCACAGTCTGTGGGGATTTCATTCCATAATCAACTGGCTCCAAGGCAGAGTGGCACATGGCAGAGAGCAACAGTTCAAGGGAGCGGAAAACAACACAAACAGGAGCAAAAGGGGAGAAGCATGGAGAGAAGACTCTTTCTGTCCCTTATATTGTATGCAGGCCATGCCCACTTGAGTGTGGCACTCACACCCATAATCCCAGCATCAGACCATGAGTTAGTCACAAACTCTAGAAGCCCGCCTCCCTGACTGCATGAGGCTTTGGGGGGACATCCAGACTCAGACCGTGACAGTGCTGAGCCAATCCCCTTTTATCCACTACTGAGTACTCTCTAGATATTAAAACTGCGCTTAGAGATGCTACTGAAGAGACTACAATCAGTAAGACAGCGATGCTTCTATAGTCACAGAGCTCAGATTCTAGTGGAACAAAATGATCAATCAACCAGTGATTATGGTATCATTTAGCAGCCACTTTCAAATTTCCCCTAAAAAATGTCAGTGGACAGTAAAATAGTTTTTGGGGAACGCAAAGTGGGTATTTCTCTGTATGTGTACAAGTATACATTTGTTTACATGTGCATATAGCTTGTGTGTGGTGGGGGACAAACTAAGCAGGAGACAACAGGATGTAATGCTAAGGGAAATGTCTTTGCAATACTGTTTTTCATAAAAATTCAGAGAACCATTGCATCCTTAATCATAGTAACAGATTTTTTCCATAGAAAACTATGTATTAAAATTTTTTCTCCTTGTGATTATCTCTTGCTTAAGGCTAGCCTGAACTAAATAACAAGACCTAAGCTCAAAAACAAATAAACAAGGCAAAAATAAATATTTTTTTTCCTCCAAACCTTTCAGTGTACTTAATAAACTAAGCAGGCATGTCACACTTCTCCTACGGTTCTGTCAAGTCATTTTAACCTAGGGTAAGATGGGGCTGGGTGCACCCTGCTTTGGAAATTCTGCAATCCAATGTGAAAAGTGCTGTCACAGAGAGCCGTGGAAGTAAATCAGGAAAGGGTGCAAAGTTTGATGTGGATGGGAGTGAGGTTACTAAATTCTTCCTCAATGCAGACAAATCTAAAAGGAAACAGAAATACAGGAATAACAATCCAGGCAGAGGGAACAGCATGCTCAAAGGTCCATGGATGAGATGCCACTGCTTGAGAAATTAAAAGGCTTTTATGACACTTGGAAGGAGGTGTTCGTTTATGGATGTACTTGGGAACTCAAGTGGCTGAGATAATGCTAGAAAGTAGACAATAACCAAATAGTGGGTGGCTTTAAATGAAGTTAATGACTGTGTGAAAAAGGTTTCAAGTAAGACAGTGCAGTATCAGATCTAAGTTCTAGATGGACTACTGTTTTTGTACGGACAACCACTTAGACTGAAGACAGAAAGGCTAGTTAAATGTGATTATTACAGGGATTACAGCAAGAGCCTTAATTAGGGGCAGGGAGTAGGGATTAATCATATGAAAATCAAATAAATTCTTGACAGAAGTCACAGAGTTTAAATTAGGGATCCATTAGATGGGTGCTAATGACATTTGTGGCTATAGGCAATAAAGAAAAGGAACACAGAAGGACATGGCAATTAAGATGATATTAGCTTTGAATTCTGAGGCACTTGTAGGGTATTCAGAAGTACTAAAGGAAAACTCAAAGTGAATAAATGAGGATACCGGTGAGAGTCAAAACACATAGATAAATATTTAAGTCAAGTCAGTGAGTAGTAAAGCCACCCAAAGAAAGGTAAGACACAATGAGGGTAGAAAGAAGCAGAAAAATCCCTAAGAAATGCCACAGCTTAAGGGAAAAGTTTACTACAGAGAATAACAACTTATGGACAGAAGCTGTTAGGAAGAAAAAAAAGAAAGAAAACGGTGGTTCAAGGAAAGAGTTAAAGACAATATTCAAAGCTGCAGGGATTAAGAAAATACAGAAATTTATGCCCTGAATTGATCAAGTAGGGGAGTGACTGATGACGTAAGTGAGAGTAGTTTAAGTGGGAAAGCCAAGGGGAGAGTACAGTGAATTACAGTAGAAGAAATGAACATAACATACTTATTGTTTCAAGGGGTTTGGCCATAAAGATACAGAACAAAGTAGTGAAAGATGGGATGGGGTACAGGACAAATTTTTTTTCACAGATAGGAGAGGGTGGGAAGATAACAAAGATAAATGTCCTTGAGGAGACATAAAATGGGATAAATTCCAGAAAAATGGAAGAAAGAGATGAACAGGAATGTGTAAAATAACTCTGCAGGAAACTGAAGGAATTATAAATCTCCCAATCTTTAATTTTGCTGTGAAGGATCTAGCATGATCACTTGTAGAGAAAGGGGAAGAAAAAGGTTAGAGTTGAAGATGTGAGGCAAGCAGAGCAGTTTGAAATAGCTGCTAAGGAAAATAGGAGAGAATACTAACTAGGGAAATGCAGAAGGATTACAACATAGTAGTGAGGTTAGGTATCAATTTACACTGATTGCCTGATTTTCTCAGAAGCCTGTGTGTCAAGGAAGAGGAAACTGCTGGAGTGATTCATATTTGGAATTTTGTCAGATGGGTGTGACAGAATGCAGAGGAACAAGAAAACTGATTGTACTACAGGTAAATAATCAGAGGAATAATAAAGATTATAGAGTCTAAACTGAACAGTGAAAGATATGCCAACAGGAGATACTGACTATTAAAGAACTGTGAAAAGATGAAAGTCTTAATGAGACAGCAATAGCAAGAACAACTCAGAGAGCATCTTTAAAGGTAAAAGACGACATCAAGAGTACATGGCAGGGCTGGATGTGGCTCAGTCAGGGAGGCACTTGCTTAGCCATGTGTGAAGCTCAAGAAGTGCATGGATTTGATAGTCAGATGTTGAAGGAGTTCCTGCCTCACACCTTCAGTCTTTTCTGTGAGTAAAATGATAAAGCCATTTGACGAAAATATAATAGGACAGTGAAGCCTGAGATTTAAAGAGAAATGAGATTTTAAGTAAAGAAAATGGAAAAGAGCAGACTAAAAATTGAGAAAGATTTCTGGCAGCATACAAAACCCACCTGATTTTAGAAATCAATTTACAGTAAAAATTTATAATTTATTATTGGATAACTTAAGATAGTTACATTGTTTTAGCACAGATATTCTGAAAACTAACTTTTTCAGAAATTGTAGAAATAATGGTTTCTGTCTACCTCTGTGGAAAAATATATCCAGTGGTTTGACTCTGTAACAAATACTGGCAATGGATAACTATATGTGACTCACCATTATACTCTAGATAAAATTTAAGATTGTATTAAGTAACACACAAAACATTAACCTACAATGAGAAAGTAAGCACATATAATGACTCCTAGGAAAAACTGTGGGAGACATCAAAAACTTACGGAAAAAGGGCATCCAAGACTCGCTGGCCAGTCAGCAAAGGGTGATTGGCTGGCAGCTTCTCAGTGACAGGCCGAACTTGACGGACAGGCCATATTTGGACCATGTTGAATTTCTCCTTTACACCTTCAAATTCAAGCTCCAATACTACATCCTGTAAAAACAGAGCAGGATTTTGAGCATGGTCAAATTTGTGAATGTTTTTCCTCCAAAATTTAAGGAACTTCAGATTCCGCTTTGGGATAGAAAGGTGGTACAGACACAAGAACAGAATTTACACTTTTTATTGTGTACATTTGTACATAATCTTGATTTTTTTAAATCAGGTGTTACTATTTTGATGATTTTAAAAAAGTTTAGTGGAGTCTTTTAAGAAAAAGTATATCAAGCAATAGAGAAATAGTTCATTATACCATGTGTAAATAAATGGTAAAATCTTAAAGGATACAGTAAGATGCTCCTGAGCCTAGGAAGAAGTGAAAGTTTCAGAGTTACTTTCAACTGTTTTATTTATTTTACTGCATTGATCTTATACTGTTTTAATGAAAAATTATCTGTTAAAAACCTTCAAATATTTAAAATAGTTAAAATCTTTAAATATCTAATTTAAGTATTTATAAAAGCAAAAAGGTAGAGTTATGGTAACATATGTGAACACTGAATTCCAAAGTTCAAGACCCTCTAGAAATCTGTAAATTTTTTTGATGCATAAATTTGAATTACCTGCTTTTAGGTGGTTTCTTCAATTGGAATGAGTGAGTTCCTAAGCTAATGAGCCTAGATGATTGATCAAAACATCAATTTTCACACAAACTCTTGCTGTGCTCTATATGCTGCAGAGCACAGATTTTCATGAAAAGATTTAAAAATGATCTTATTCCATTTCACTGCAAGGAAATCATGTCTCTTTACACCCATAAAAACTAGCAATACTGATCAATTATATCAGATAATACCATATGTACCTATAAATACAGTTAAAGGACTAAGTTGCTCAAAGAATTCACATAATTCATTATATGATTAATGATGTGAATATAGATTGACAATAAAAATCAAAGTCTACTTATTCCATGCCTACAAAGGATTTAAACAAATGTAGCATCACTTATTAAGGTAGGAAATGGTATATGTCTTAATTTGCATTCTCAAGTCCAAATCAAAACAAAACTCTCCTTATAAGATAAGGCTGGAGATGTAGCTCAGCGGTACAGCACCTGCCAGCATGTATAAAACTCTGAGATCAATTCCTAGCAACACACATACACGCAGTTACTTCAAACTTATACATTAAATATTTTATTTAGGGTACTGAAATAAGGCAACTATTATATATAAATAGGGCCACTCTGTGGAACAGTTTAAAAGATACTTACAGAAGTATCGTAATTCCCAGGTGGAGCAATGTAAGTTACGGTCCCTCTGTTTCGTGGAGGTAACATGATTTTGTGTTTGATGAGTGAGTTCTCATTGACAATTCCATAAATATCTCCACCAGTGATATGACTCCCAACCTAGAGAACAAATGCATTTACCTGTTTAATGCTCAAATAAACCCAAAATAGATTCACCCCTGTTGGTATAATTTAATCATCTGTCTCGCTTATTAATAAAATATATTACTTCCACAATCTTATTAGTGTATTTAAGGAAACACTTAAATTCTGCTTTTATAGCCTATTTTTATTTGGGTTAAAAGTACTAAATGGTTCCCCAAATATTCATTCCACTTTCTTTTGCTAAGGTTAGAAATTTTTGGTTATACAGACATACCCGTAAGTTTTTGCATGGTGTAAAATCCCATTTGATATCTCTGCTAAGGGCAGACACATTTACTCCTCTTGGGATGTAGATACTCTGGGTCTGATTGCTGATATCCGACAAAGGTCTCTGAATACCGTCAAAAATGGCTCCCATAATGCCAGGACCAAGCTCTACTGAGAGGGGTTTACCAGTACGGAGTACAGGGTCTCCAACAGACACACCAGCTAGAGAGTAGTTGAGGAAAACTCATGCTGAAAGTTGAAAGATACTTTAATAGGATATTTCACAGTTTAAAAAGGAAATAAGGGGCCCGGGATATAGCTCAGTGGCATAAGTGCCAGCTTAGCAAGCACAAGGTCATGGATTTGATTCCTGGTAAGCCCTCCCAATAAATAAATAAACGGGAAATGAGCTAAAACAGAGGCTCTTAAACTTTCTAGCTTTATAGCAACCTTAGTATTTCAGTAATATTTTCAGTGCATGACAAAAAATATACTTAACAGAAGAGAACAAGGATTCACCAAGAAGCAAGCCTTCCCTGTGAACTAGCGCCATGTGCAGGCTGCCGGCGGCACAGAGCCAGCCAGACCCCATCCCCTTCCGGTGTGCAGGATGGCAAACAAGAAGAGCCAATCCCTGTTCCCCCATAAGTGATCGGCTTATCCAGAGAAACACAGGCTACAGTGATAGCTATTGAGGTGAAATGCAGTTTGATGCTTGTGGTGTTTTGTTGTTTCGCTGACCTTGCAGGTCTAGGGCCAGCAGTCTGATCTTCTGTTCAGAGGATAGCAGTACACAGTAGGGCATCTATAGGGGATCTCCTGAGGGTGGTAGCCATTGCTGATTCCCTATGGTCTTGTTTTGAAGTCCTGTATCATTTTCATTGCTTTGTTGGATTGGGTTTTGTTCTGTTTTGTTTGTTTTTGTTATATTTGATGGCATGAGCAGCTATTTCAAAGACAGCAAGATAAATTATGGTAACCATTTCAGATTTACTACTGTCTTGTTTTGAGGTCGTTTATTGCATTCATTGTTCTGTTTTTACTGGTTCTATTCTGTTCTGTTCTGTTTGGTTTTTACTATGTCTGAAGGTATCTGTAGCTATTTTGAAGACAAGAGGCACTATGGTAACTATTGTTGATTTTGTATTGTTCTTAAGTCTTGGGTCGCACTGGTTTGTTTTGATTGGTTTTATTTTCTTTGGTTTTATCCTCTATAAAATAAAATTAAAAAAGTGTACCTAATAGTAAAAAAATGATGCAGTATTTTTACACAATGGAGTACTACTCAGCTATAAAGAAGGATAAACTCAAGGTTTTATAGGTAAATGGATGAAATTTGAGACCCTCCTCATAAGTGAAATAAATCAGACTCACATGTATAAACATTTTATTGTCTCCCTGGTACAAAAAGCAAAGAGTAAATAAGATCTCAAATGTATAATAGATATTGTGAAAGTGAAAAGGGAAGAAACTGCTCAAAAGAAAAGAAAACTGGCATGGGGGAAAGGAGAAAGAAGGGAACAGTATATATATATATATGTGCATATATATATATATACACACACACATACATATATACATATATATGATAGATAAGATAATTATACTACTAATCTCTATTAGTTCATTGAAAAGAACTGTTTTGCTGGGAGTTTGGCTCAGTGGCTTAAGCGCCTGTCTGGCAGGCGTGAGGTTGTAAGTTCAATCCCCTGTGCTGCAAAAAAAAAAAAAAGGGAAAACAACCGTTTTTGCTTACATTGTCTGATCAATTTTTCACACGTACATCTTGTAATCTGAGCAACTAACACTTAAGATAACACAATATATTAACCGTTGTTAATCTATTATCTTGTTTTGAAATTATCATTTTTACTTTTTTCTTTTTTTGGTACTGGAGATCAAACTCATAACCTCAAGCCTGCCAGGCAGGCGCTTACACCACTGAGCTAAATTCTCAGTCCTATTTTTTGAGACAGGGTCTCAATATGCAGTTCAGGCTGGCCTTGGACTCACTTTGTAGCCCAGGCTGGTCTTGAACTCACAACGATCCTCCTGCCTCAGCCTCCCGAGTGCTGCTGGGATTAAGGGTGTGTGCCACCATGCCTGGCGTCTCTTTAAAAAAAAAAAAAAAATACATACATACATATATATATATATATATATATGATTCCACTTATTAAAGAGTTTTGTCCACACAACTTAATAAGTATACACATGTTAACAATTGAGAGGCAATGAAAGAATAAACATAAATTGAAAGGAAAAAATACTAATTTTAGTCCTAATCACAATTCTTATGAATAGGATGTAAATGCCTATTGGGCATTACACAATTTTGAAACCTTCCACTCAGACTGGGAATTTCTTCCACACTGATTTTCACCTATTTGCATTTCAGTTTAGCAACCATCAAAAAGTCAGCTTTCCAAACATGACACCATTGACAAAAAAGTGATGTAGCCATGTAATGAAACTGTTTATTATCTCAAGCAACTACTGTCTGACAAGATATCTAATATTCCTGATTAACCTCAAAGACTTAAAACATCCTTGTCACCACGTGAGTTTGCCACAGCTGCCCACATGCCTTTTTAGTTTGGGAACCACAGGGCTCAAAATAGAAATAAAAAGCTCTTATTAATTCATCATTTTTGACTGCTGAAGAGCAGCAGTCTCCTAAAAAAGACAGTAGTGCCTGGGAAAAACCTTTACAATACTAAGATCTAAGCAAAAAGCCAGGCAGGACAGCGCATGCTAGTAATTCCAGCATTCTGGGAGGCTGAGGCAAGAGGATCACAAGTTTAAATCTAACCTGGCAACTTAAGTGATACTTTGTTCAAAATAAAAAATAAAAAAAGGCTGGGGATACAGTTCAATGAGGAGGCCCTGGGTTCATTTCCTAGTAACACAAAAACAATCTAAGAAAAAGAACTCTGAAAAGGAAAAGATTTGATCCCCAGTACCGAAAAAAGAAAAAACAAGAAAAGGAAGAGAATAAAATCTGCAAATAAGCAAAGGAAATCTGTCTTGTTCACTAGCATTTGTTGATAGGAGTAAAAATTGGTACATTTATAGAAAGCAATTTAGCACTAAAAATGGAAAAAAAATTAAAAATGGATAAGCTTTGACCTAGAGATCTAACTTCTATAAATTTATAAGGTAGCTTATATACTGTGGCACTGTTGATAACTGAAAAAGATCAAAAACAATCAAAATTAAAACTTTTATCACTAAGAGATTAATTATGGAAGCCCATATGATAGAATTCTATGTCACCATTGAAAAAAAAAAAAAAAGGAATAGGGGCATCTACAAATTGCTCTAGAATTATTTCCAAGATATGTACTTTCATCCCCAATATCTGATTATGAAATTTTTTAAAACATATAAAGTTGAGAGAAACTGTCAGTGAATTCTCCTATCTCTACCATGTAGATTCTACCATTAACATTTTATCACATTATCTACCCATCCCCTGCAATATGCATACATATACAGAAATATAAAACAACATATAATATGCTAGTTTAGGTGGGCATGGTGGCCAAGTTATGTTTAAAAGTGAAATAAGCCGGGCGTGGTGGCACACGCCTTTAATCCCAGCACTCGGGAGGCTGAGGTAGGTGGAGTGTTGTGAGTTCGAGGCCGGCTTGGGATACAACGCGAGCGTAAGGCCGGCCTGAGCTACATAGTGCGACCCTGCCTCAAAAAACCAGGGCTGGGGAGTTTGGCTCAGCGGCTTAAGTGCCTGCCCTGGCAGGCGCAAGGCTGTGAGTTCAATCCCCAGTGCCGCAAAAAAAAAAAAAAAAAAAAAAAAAAAAAGTGAAATAAAACAATTTTTTTTTGCAGTGCTAGGGATTGAGACTTGTGCCTTTGCACTGAGCCATATCCCCAGCCCTGTTTTATTCTGAGACAAGGTCTCACTAAGTTGCTAAATTGCCCAGCCTGGGCTCTAACTTGAGCGATCCTCCTGCCTCAACCTCCCAGAGTGTGGGGATCAGAAGTGAGCTCCACCATGCCTGGCTTAAAAGTCAGTACTATAATAACCAAATAGTAAGGACCTCCTTGTGCCAAAACTGTTAACATGTCACACAGTGCTATTGATTAAATTACAGTGTGGTGACTAATTATAGACTTACTATTTTAAGTAGAAATCATGAGTGAAATTTTAGAAGTGCAAATCAGTATTGTTACTTCATTTATGATTACTACTGTTACAATATGTGTCCTAATAAAAAACTTTGAACTAGACCCCCTGAAGTTTGTGAATTACTAAAATATTAAGGGCTATGAAAGTTCAGAATAGAAACTAATTTCTTAAAATAAGAGCACTAGTCCCTAGTACACTTGTCTCCTTTCTTCAGTTATTCCAGTACAAATCCGGTCTCTTCAGGACATCCACATTTCATATTTCTAATATCATTAGTTGTAGCTACTTTTAACTTTGGCTTAAATCTTTAAATTCTTACACATAGAAAGTGGTGGGAAACTGAACCAAAAAGGATACAGGTTTCTTCATACACCTGAATAGTAGCCATATCACCTTCCAACCGAATAATCTCTCCGACCAACTCGCTGTGGCCCACTCTCACCAGCTCATACATGGCTGCACCTGCCATGTCACAGGCTGTGACAACTTAGAAGAACAAAAGACTGCTTTAATGATTTAAGACTCAAGTGCTCTGTCAACAGTTACAGATAATTAAAAATACCAATAAATCCAGTAACATGTCTCTTTTCATATATTCATGAAGATAAAACTACTATCATTTCATACAGATATATTTTAGTACATGATACAAGTTGGTAAACAAAATAAATTTGTTAAGCTAAAGGTTATGTATTTGCATAACATACATGAAAGGTATTTTCTATGTTCAAAATTCTGTATCATGTAGTATTGACACATGTTCTGCTCAATCCGGGTTATTCTAATTCATGTAATGAGGGGTTTGGAACAATAAAAATACTTTAAAATTAGCTTTAGAGGAGGCTGAGGCAGGAGCATCGCTGTGAGTTTGAGACCAGCCTGGGCTACAAAGTGAGCTCAAGGCCAGCCTGAACTGCATAGTGACACCCTGTCTCAAAAAATAGGGCTGGGGATTTAGCTCAGTGGCTTAAGCACCTGCTTGGCAGGCGCGAGGCTGTGAGTTCAATCCCCGGTACCAAAAAAAAAAAAAAAAAAAAATTAGCTTTAGAATGCTATGCAATTATCACTTTGCTGTGTTGTCACCATTTCTCTTTAGAGATGATACTTTACTTTCTAATACCTTAAATTAGTGGTATTTAAAACTTCTCTGGGACGCACAACCCTTTTGATAAAGTAAAGATAGCTCTACACAGAAGACTCACAAATGTACCTAGAAATACTGTTTTTGTGTATGTGGCACCGGGGATCGAACTTACAACCTCGCTCCTGCCAGACAGGCGCTTAAGCCACTGAGCCAAACTCCCGGCCCTAGTTTTTTGAGGCAGGGTCCCACTATGTAGCTCAGGCCGGCCTCGTGCTCATGCTGTACCCCAAGCCGGCCTAAAACTCACAATGTTCCTCCTACCTCAGCCTCCCGAGTGCTGGGATTAAGGGTGTGCGCCACTATGGCTGGCAGAACAGTGGATGTACGGTCAGGATGTAGCTCAGTGGCATAGCGCCTGTCTGGCAAGTACAAGGGCCTGAGTTTGATTCCTGGTACCAAAAAAAAAAAAAAAAAAAAAAAAGTGGATGAGTATTGCCGCTGGATAAAGTTCCAATTAAGAGCCTCTACTGAGTCAGAATTAAAACTTAAGATTTTGGAACACGTTGCTTAGTAAGCAAGTAAGATCGCCATATTTTTAGAAATGCCTAAGAATAGATACAACTAGTTATAACTGTGTAATAGGCAATATAGTATATATCAGTGGAAGCTAAGTTATTGATATTTAATTACCAAAATGAAGATTTATTCATTTCTTAAATGTTTACTTCTATATCTACCATATAAGAAAATCTACGATGGACTGAAATATCATAGGTAAAAAAATTTAAAATCATATATCATACACAAAAATTGATGCCATTTCTTGATTATTAAGTAATTAAGAATTACAAATTAGTTCCAGGAGTTTATTGCACATTTCTGTGGAATGTTTTCACCTATACTTTTCGATGTTGTTTTCTGGCCTTTTCTCTGGAAGTTTTGTGTTTAGCCTATCTGTCCTAAAGAGTCTTATGATCATCAAAGAAAAATAGTTTCTCTGAATGGCAAAAAGATTTTAAATAGTGAAATGAATAAAAGGTATTATCTTTTTCATTACTTACAAAGGAGCTCAAGCTCAAACAAGTTCCTGGAGAGGAAAAAAGCAGCACAGTAACTGATAATCTTCATTTGTCTAAGTACCAAAAAAATACTGTCACTTCCACTCTGACTAGTGAAAGAAAGACTATCATATGAGACTGATAAAGACTGACGGAAAAATGAATTTTCATGGCACTAACAATAATAAGTCAATGAGCAGGTGTTACCTAGAGAAACTGTGAACTGCCTTTTGCTTTGGGAATGCTTTAGAACAAAATGAACACTGAAATGAGACTTACTATTTAAAACACAGAACTCCAAGTTTTGGCAAAGCAGACAGAAAGTTTTTATTCTTTCCACTATTAGCATCTATTAGGTCATATGACATCGTATATATAGGTCGCTAGTTATGTGATACTGTGTCCAAAACTGCCATTCAGAAGGATTTATAAACACAAAGAGCAAAAGTTGACATCACTAAGGAATGCTCTGAAGATAACTGCCCAAGTTCAAAGCACAATGATATTAACTCAGTGTCTATTCTCTGCAAAGCATTATATATTAAAGTTTTTTTCCTCAAATATAACAAAAAAATTAATACATATGTATAGGTAAAATACTGAGCACTGGTCATACATTTACATAACATAAACAGGATATCACAAAGTAGCACCTCAATAACTACCAAATTTACATAAGCAGTGCTAGATGAGCCCTTAGGATGGAGATCATAAAGCCACTATGAGATGTTTTAAGGGCAAACAGAATTTATGTGGTGAACATAAACCAGTGTAATTCTATCAAAAACACCTTGAAAAGACAATAATAATTAAGAATTCTTACTCTTGAGATGCTTATGTGTTACTTACCAGGTCCTGAGACCCCATGCACATAGCCAAATGTGCTTTCTTTTTCTTCATCAAGTATTTTGGGTAGTTTGGAGAAATCCATCATGTTAATTTACCTCTGGTTTAAAAATAAGAAAGAATAAAAGATTTAAAAATTAAATTATAAAGCCTAAAACTTAAAAATTATGTCATAAATTCTGAAACAAAAGAACCAACATTAAGTACCCAACTTTCATTTGGTTTACTGCTTAGTTACTGTATCTTTTCAAAGTAAAATGTAATATCCAATTCTTAAAATTTAGTTAAATACCAAAGAGTATAGCAAAAATGATGAAACCTTTCCAATGACTAAATCAGTCCTACAAAACTCTCCTCTTCCCCAACTACTGTGCTATCATTCCATCTACACATGAAACTCTGCCACTTCCTCCAAAACACAAGCATATTATTCATATAGGCTTTTCCCTGTCTGGTTTTTATTATAACGTCACTTTCTTCCTGAGGTTGCTCTGTCCACTTATTTAGATCATGAAATTCTTTCTTCTTATCTGTTTTATTTTTTATCATTGTACTTTCCACAATGTAACAAATTACATATTTTACCTTTTAAATGATTTTTATGGAGCTGGGGATGTAGCTCAATAGTAGAGTGTTTGCCTATCATATACAAGGTTGTAGGTTTGTTCTCTAGCACTGAAAAAATAAACAAATACAATGAAAGAAAATTTTTTATTTATTTATCTTTTTAACACTTATCTGAGAGCATTTTTCTTTTATTTTAGAAGAGCACAAAATAGTTTTAAGAACATTTGGTTCCTCTAAAACTGTATGAACTATTTAAGTTCAAACAGAAAATTGGTAATAGATTCCAGGAAAGAAAGTTTATTTTTGATCATTGGCCTAACTTAATAATGATTTAATTAAGGGAGATAAAATGTATGTGTGTATAAAAAAACCTAATGTTCCAAACAACCATATGTCAACAGTCTTAGGACATTAAACAATAAAGTGCTAAACCGTAAACTTATTTAAAGGAAGTTCAAAGAATAGAGTGTGTAGGAAGACAATTTGATGGTGAGATTGAATTTACATAAACTAAGAAAAGCGAAGTAGTAAAGGCACTCCAGATGCAATAATAATAAAAGAATAGAGATAAAATATTCAGGAACAGCAAATAAGACTAGCCTGACTATAAAAGGTTCACAGTAGGGCAAAAGTGACAAATGAGGATGCAACGGTAGAAAGACTAATGTGAGTCTTGAATTGAATGCCAAGAAAACAAATGTATTTTATTGTGTAAACAAAAGGAAGTGGTGGGAAGATCGAAGGGGAACTATTAAGAGAAAGATGGAATGCAGTCACTCTGAAAGATGACAGGAGAGGCAATGCACGGGCAGGGTTAGAAGTAGAAAAAGCTAGTTTAGGCTTGAATGCCAACAGAATTCAATTTCATTAAATGCTTACTGCACTCCTCTCATGGGAAAGGCACTCTGCCAGGCTTAGGAAATGAGTTGTGACTTAAACACATGACTATTCTCAAGGAGCTTTTGCTGACTTTAAGCTATACAATAAAACAAAATAATCCAAATGTTCAATTGAGGTATAAATACACTGGAAACAGAAGAGAAGCTGACTCAAAACTGGAGAATGTGGGAGAAGTGTAGATCACGGTGGATGACTCATATACAGTGAACAGATGGCTAGAAAGTTAAGTTATGAGATAGTCAAGTCCAGATGAAAAGAATACAGAAAGGAAAAGTAAATTCTTAGCTTTGGCAATTAACTAAGGCAGGATTGAGGAGCTTTCTTCAGTTTTTTTGGAGCCACTGAAGGATTATCATACATTTCATGAAAAACAATTTATAATCCACTAGACATGATACCAAAAAATTGGGAGGGCACTTAAAAACGAAGACATTATCAGTAAAGTTCTGGTTTGATTTACTTAGTGTTTTCACAGGTGGGAACTAGACAGGCTAATAGGGAAGGACTGAAGGATTACAGGCAAAGTACGGAAATAGTAAGATGAGTGGTACCCAGGCATGCTGGCACATGCCCACAATTACAGCATCCTGAGGCTGCAGAAAGACTAGGGAACTTGGTGAGACCCCATCTTAAAACAACAACAGCAACAAAAGGGTGGTGATGGGGTGTAGCTCAGTACAAAGGCCCTCAGTTCAATCCCAGTTTCACCAAAGCCTATCCATTCATCCATCCATCCATCCATCCATCCATCCATCAGTAGCTACCAAAGGTTATGAGGAGGGGATGAATATGAACAGAGGATTTGAGAGCAGTTAAACTGTATGCTATTATAATGGTGGGTACGAATCATGAAACATTTGTCCAAGTTCACATAATGTCAAGAATAACCTAATATAAATGATAAGCTTTGAATAATAACAATGTAGTCTTTAGTAGTTTACCCTCGATAAGAAAATTAAGTTGAAGGAAGGTCAAAGAAGAAAGCAAAGTAGAAATCGGCTGATTAGACTTTTTTGGCTTCTCAGACTTTTTTGGCTTCTCAGAGATGAGGAAGACACTGAGTTAAAATAAGTATGGAACTGAAAAATATTAGAAGAATCTGAGTAACTATTTTGAAGGTAACAATATGTAATATAGTGTCCACTGTTAATTCTCATGTTGTTTTGAAATTCTGTATCATTTTGTTTTGTTTTTGATTTTATTGTTTTGTTTTCTTTTAATCTCTTTATACAAAAAAAAGTAGAAGAGAAAGATCAATTTTTTAGAAACTACTAGAAAAAATAATGGGGAAAAAACAAAATTTTAAGATAAACATGTAGTTAGGAAGTAAGTTTGGGAAAAGTCTTTAAGAAAGTAGTGAACAAGCTAATAAGGTGAATTTCAGTCTTAGAAAATCAAGTATTTTTGAAGTCAGAGAGCATTGGATAATCATAATGTTTAACTTCCTCCTTAATACGGGCAGTTCCTTTATTTCATTCGTGATGCATGACCACCTGCCTATTAAAGGAAAAGTAGCATGAGATCTTGAGTCAGGAGACTGGAGATCCAGTCTAGCTCTACTAATTACATGTTGCAGATACTCTGAACAAATCAAAATATTGTAAAATCTCCATTTGACTAGTAATAATGCTACCAATTACTCCAGTGATGTGGTTATATTACAAATTTGTTAAAATGCTCCCTGTAAAATGTGAAAAGCTCAAAAATTTTCATCAGCAATTCTACTATTTGAATAGGGCCTCAATTTTGAAAAAGCCATTATACTTTTAGAAATTTCTTAAGAGAAATTAGCCTATGATGATTTAATTCTACTTCCCTATAACTTCTGTCCTTTGGCCGGGCAGTTTTCAACTTTGATAGCCAGATTCTCTCTCTAGGCAAGTCCTCCTCAACGTCTTTCACTGTCCCTCGAAGGACAATGTAGCTCAGATCCCTCACACCCTATGGTTAGGCCTTGGTTACCCTTTTCTGAAAGTATTTTGTGACACTGCATTTCTTTTAAACCACAGCAAACAAAATAAAATTTACACCTCTTGGGCCTCAATTTCATCATAAAATCTAATGGGGTTGTGGTAAAGGCACCTAACAGGATGCCTAACAGAAAAGAAATTTTGATGAGTACTATTTTATTGTTAATATAAGCTAACATTGCCTAATTTCTATAAAGTATCTAATGTGTTATCGTCTTGTTAATTGAAACAAATCCAGTCACATATGATTTACCATAAGTTTATTTTCTAAAACCAAAATGGATTTTTTAAGCTTCAATGATGTCTCTGCTACTGTATCATAGGTAGAAAATGTAATGGAGTTAAGACACAATTAAGTTCGAGACCAGCCTGGGCTACAAAGTGAGCCCAAGGCCAGCCTGAACTGCATAGCGAGACCCCTGTCTCAAAAAGACCAAAAAAAAAAAAAAAGACACAATCTTTCCTCTAATCATCATCTCTTGGAGTGGTGGGTAAAAAGACAAATGAGTAGTTTCAATAAGGTGACATATGTGTTCTCACAGGAACCCTACAACATAGGTTAGAAGAGCAAAAAGCAAAGTTTCCAAACTTGGACAGGATACAAGTAATTTAAACTGAGACTTGAAAGATGGGAACCAGGAGGCATTACAGTCCACATTAAAGCTTCTCTACAAGGTGGTTCAAATCTATTGGATGCAAGGTGTCCTAAATACTTCATGAAACAAAAATGGTGTCCATTCTGATTTTTTAAAATAAGTATTAACATACTTTCCCTTTAAAATTGAACAATACAGGCTTCCAAATATATGAACAATGATTAATGGGAAACAAATGGGCTTGATCATGACTCAGTGTCTTGTGAGTTTATCACTCAGCTGAATAATCCTAGACATCATGAGAATGATTCTATAGTTTTCAACTTCTTTAAATTCTTAGGCATGTATATGTATATGTATATATGTGTGTTTCTGGTTTTGGTACTGGGAAGCAAACCCATGGATACTCTGCTACTGAGTTACATCTCCAGCCCTTTCTACATTTTATTTGTGACAGAATCTGGCTTGGTTGCCCAGGTGGGACTTGAGCTTATGATCCTCCTGCATCTGGATACTTAAGTGCTGGATGTGAGCATCACCACATCCAGCATTTATGCAAATATTATTTAACCAAAGCCAAAGACAGCAAAGATTGCAAAGTGTGACACCAACTAATAAGAGAATCACATGTCTAAGTACTAATTTTACAAATTTACAACTTACCCAGAGATGATTTTACCAGATTCATAAATTTGGTGATTCTGCTTTTTAAAAGGTCAGTGTTAAGAGGAAAAAAACAAGGTTATGAACAATCTAGTTTTCTGTATTATATGCAAAGAAGTTGTTACAAAAACATCACAAAATTGGCTCCTAGTGGATGCCTGTAATCCCAGCACTCAGGAGGCTGAGGCAGGAAGACTGATTCAAGTTCAAGGCCAGTCTGGGCTACATAGTGACCCAACCAGTCTGAACTACATAGCAAGACTTTGTGTTAAAACAAACAAACAAAAAAATCAATTGAGCCCTTATCACATGTTTCAAAATAGGACAATTATAAAAACACCAGTTTTTAAAGTGTAAAATTACAAACACTTTTATCTGCTTTTTTTAACATGCTTAAATTTTATCTTTGTTACAGCCAAATGAACTTTTATACTTGCTGTGCTCCTGCCTCGATATATGTTCTGTGCTCAGATCTTTCTGTGGCTCTTTCTTCTTGTTCATGTGTCTACCCAAATGTCTCCATCCCAAGACAACTGGTTAACAGTTTTCTTCTCATTGTCATCCTCAATTCATACCCAGCTTTTCTTTACAGCACTCATACTGAAAGAATGTAATTTTTAAAAAATTATCTATGACTGTTTGTCCTCCCTACAATATTAAGTTTTGTGAGAGCACAGAAAAATATGGTGTTAAACTAGCAGCTGCTAAGTAACTTCAAATCCCTGGAGACTACCTCAGTTTTACAAACTGGAAAACTAAAAAATGGAGAGCTTAAGTAACTCTACCCAAGATCACAAAACTAGTAAGTAGTAGAGGTAGGGTTTGAACCTAGGAGGCCAGGCTCCAAAGTCTATGGTGTTTTAAGTATTGTATTTGTCTAAATCCTGAATTTGATTATTGATATAAAAACAATTCTATGTGTTAAAGAGGATAGTATAATAACCTCTGCTTTAAGATGGCAGTCATACCAGATGACCTCAGAACTACTCTTTTTTCAAAACTACCATTCTGTGTAGTTGCTTTTTCTACAAAATTGTTTATCTTCTTGCCAAAAGAAAAAAAATACACACACACACACACACACACACACACACACATATATCTTTTTTTCCCTTATCTGGCTCTCATGGGATGTCACTATGAGAGTCCTGGATAGCATCAAATTAGTGATCCTCCTGCCTCAGTCTTCAAGGTGCTAGGATTCCAGCTAGCATCAATTTTTTAAAAAATGTAAACAAGCTAGCCAATTTGCTGTTATGACTTCTGTGTAATCCTCCAGTCCCACTACAGAAGCATGAACAGAAATGGTCCAATGGGCAATAGGGAGATGCGGAGGAGAGGTAACATGAGGACTCCTGTGGTAGACATGAGATGTACCACCCAGATTAGTCTTCAAAGAAGGATGGCGGGTGTGAACAGACAACTGTCTGCCCTTCAACAGTCAGCCTCACCCTGAGCAACTACTTTAAAGATAACATGGAATGAATGCATTAACTATCGTTACTCTCCTATTGTTATGAAATATTACCTTTTTTTCCATTAAAAAAAAAAAGAGCCTTAGATGTAGACATTCACAGCCTTCATATGGCAACCTGCATCTGATAACTGAACAAATGAGAGCACAAGGTTCAGGCACCTCAGCCAGATGTGGGATGTTCTCACAAGTAATACCCACTATAAATCCCCCCCCCCCGGGTCTGCTGAGGTCTTGTCAATGTTGCATTTCATCCTAACTCCTACTTCTGCCCAACTCTGCTTCCATTCACTGCCTTTCACATATACTAACCCCTAATAAATATTTTTTGCAACAAACTCTCTTGACATTTGCTTTTGGATAAATCAAAATACTCAAACAATGAACGAAGTGGCAAATCACTCCCTTGGTAACCAAAAAGTTACATTCATCCTTGAGTCATTACAAATTTTGGCCTGTTTTGTCTTACTATTTCCTGCCTTAATTCTCTTTTAATTAGTTGTTTTGTAAAAGGAAGATGAGACTATAGAAGCAACTTTAGAAAGCAAGTTACATTGATGAGGTAAGGCAGTGTTCTGTGAAATCAAGTGGCAGGGTGTTTGACTGTCAAAGGTCAGGCTCCGCAGGAGCTGTGAGTGCAGCACCCCAAGCTGTCAGGCTCCCACCAAAAAAGCCTTTGTTTCTAGAAGAAACTTTTCTTTGTCTTTCAGCATAAACCTTACGGCCCATTAGTAATACAGCAGTTATAATCTATTTGGTTTTTAAAGCATTTTATGACAGAGTTAGCAAAGTATGTTCTTAGGTCCAGGAGTTTCCAGCTCCAACCTCTTAACAGTTCAACACTGCAAGAAAGTTCTAGGATGAGCTCAAGGTAACAAGTTGTTAAGGCTTGTATCTAGGTGTCCTCTGCAAAGCCTCATATGCTCATAGGTAGGGTTTTTTGGAGGTGGCTGGATCTAGTGCGTGAATATGGATTAAAGGTGTGACACTGGGATTAAGGGTGTGTGGTACCACGGGAAAGGCTGTGTAGCCTGCACAGAACAAAGGAAAGGGAGGCTTGCTGCTGCTGCTGTTGGTCATGCCCTGAATTGTTTCTCCTTTGTGATGCTCTCTGTCACACTGTCCTTCCTTGGAGCCACCTAACTATGGACTGAAACCTTTACAAACTGAACTAAAATCAATCTTTCCTTGTTGAACTTGTAGGTGTCAGGTATTTTGTCACCAACAAAGAACTAACCAAGACACAGGCCATCTTAAAGCACTGAAATTTGTAAGCCCCACAGCACTGATACAGCATTTCCCATTATAAATACATCTTGAGTTTTTTCACTAAAGCCCCCAAATTACAGAAAAACCAGTAAACAGTGAAGAACACAGATAAACTTCTGATCATCTCCTAACATTCCAGAATCTGGACAAGAAGGACAAGAACAGTATGCTACAGAAGTCTGTAAGCAAGGAAATTTCTTGGGATGCACTTAAATCCAAACAAGTTTTGTACTCCATCACATAAAAAATTTGTTTTATTACAAAAAAATAGTGCTTCCTCTCTAAAACATAAAAATTATTCATCAGGCAGACATGTTGTAACTGTTTGGATGACTCAATGGGGATAAATGTACCACTGTACTAACCACATTCATACAATATAGCAATTTATAAGGAACTTTTATTATCTTTTGAAAATAGTCAAAATAAAAATAACTTGCTGCCACTGCCAGGCATGGTGACACATACCTATAATCCCAGTACTAGAGCGGCTGAAGCAAGAGAATTACTCTGAGCTCAAAGCCAGCTTGGACTAGAGTTCAATGTCAGCCTGTCTGCAAAACACAGTCCCGCTCCCCAATCTGCTAAAATTTGTTTCATCTTTAAATGCTTATGCAATATTGCCATTGTTTTTCTGCTGTTGTTGTCGTTTTGCTTTTGTTTTTTTAAATTATTTGCTTGCTTCTTGAGTTTTTCCCTTTAAAGCAAAAAACTTTAAACTAAAAAAAAATGCTTATATAAAGTGAAAAAAGCAGTCTTTAAAAAATGTTTTAAAACTTCCTAAAATATTGACTTTCAATAAGCAAATTAGATTATACTAAAACTTAACATATCCCAAATCTCTATAAGGTCTAAACTATGATATGATTTAATCCTACATAAAACAGTTTTTAGGATACCTAATAACTCTTTCCTAATACAATTAACAGATATTAATACTGTCCTCAATCATTTGAAACATAAAATATTTATTCTACATTTTCATGAAACGTGGTTCACATAGCTGGATTCACAGAAAAAAAATCAACTCTGATTACATAAAAAAATTTGCCTTTAGCTATTTGACTCCTAGATTAAGGATAAAAAGTAAATGCAATTTACAACTAAGATTTCTTGCCACAAATTACAGGGTTCTCCCCCATATTTGTGAAAGATCACACACACACACAATCTTGCTGTAGAAAAGGAAAAATCCAGAAGGCAGTACAGGCACCATCTGAGCTAATGAGTCATCAATCTCTCTCCTACAGGCACTGCAGAACATTGCAGTGGCAAATAACACCATAGCCCACTTGTTTTTCCCTGCCATTTTGTAAGGTTAACTCCAAATTGCTATTGGTTAAGGCACTACATAACTCATCATCCCAGAAATAATTCTTTTTACTACTAGAGATTTGGATGACATGGATATTGGGATAAAAAGATGAGGAAAGGTAAAAATACCAAGGTTCCAAGGCAGTATTTCTTCACATACAAAATTCTGGGTCACTTTAACAGTAATGAAGTAATATTTTAACATAAACTTGAAAAAGTACATTCTATCTAATTCATTGAAGACTATCTTTGGAAATTATATTTTTTAACAGATGAAAGCAGTAGCTTACAATCAAATACTTATCTTCTTTTGTTATTATTTTAATTATACAAATGTATGAATACAGTGTGATACACATACACACACAGTGTATAATAAGCCAATCAGCGTAGTTAGTATCTCCATCTTCTTATCATAATACACAATTTAGCTTCATAAAGAAAGGAAAGCTAAATCTGTTTAACATTTTTATGCTTGGTCAAAAAGTTAAAAAATAGATAAAATTCCAGCTAATAACATAATCTTATTATACTTATACAGTACAATGAGTTAGTGATCTTGCAAACCACTCTACTGTTCACTTCATTTAGTCTCACCCAGCAACCCAAACAGGAAGGTTTATGTGGCAAGTTTATTTTACTATGTATATTTAGTTTCCTCCTTTTTCCTTGCCAATCAAACCTCAACTTTGTTTAAACTCTGCAAGGCATATCATGGTAAATTCAGTTCTGTCACCAATGATTAGTTTGGAAATAAGCATGTTTGATCACGCATAATTATTCTGACCAATAAGAGGTAAAGAAAAAAATCTGGTGTGGATTGACAACTGGTGGGTAATTTGTAACACCCAGCTGAACTGAACCAGTATGGTGCTGGGTGTGGAGGGCCCACATGAGGATTGTTGCCAACAACATAAAAAGGAGACCTGAAGAGGAAGAGGTGGTGCTTCTGGTTCTCCTAGAGAAGTCTGTTACATTGGCTTTCCTGATACGAACTCGGCTGTTGTCATTGTCAGAGGAGCTCGGGACCTCCCTATTGCTGAGGATGGCTGTGTTACTTTCCAGGAGAGCTCTGGTCCTTACTTTGAGCATTGCTTCCTGGCTTCAGTGTACATTCCTCAGCCTGCGGGCACAGATCCTTCATCCCACTGGCACAGACGTTCTAGCTTCCACCACTGACCTCTGGGCCTTTCCAGAGTGGATTCGTGCAAGAGACTTGAATGAGATATTGGTGGGCTCTAGGTCTTCAGGCAGACTCATGCAGGACACTGCCATGGGATCCAGGTCCTCAGCTGGATTCTTTGGGTCCATAGTGTGTGGACAGATTTCCTGTACTCTTTTGTATTTGACTCTTTGGATGACTATTATAAAATAATTCTGTATGTCCTATATTAAATTATTTTCCTTGCAAACTCTGACTACAACATGTGGGAACTTCTGAGTATAATTTCCTTGTTCTTTTAAAATATTACTATCCTTTAAGATTTGGTCATCTGCATGCTACACCTGGTATGGTGGTAGCCACCCTGAAAATCCAATGTTGTTGGAACCATCTAGTCTATGGTAATTTGGAGTAGCAGCCACAGTGAATAAAACAGCAACGACAGGGCTTTTCCATTGTTTACTGACCCTATGTTAGAACGACAATGAATAATATGGCGACAAAGGAGAAAAGAAAAAAATAACACAATAGTTACTCAGAAAAGAGTAAGACTGTTCTTAAATCACCTGGTTTTTGTTGTTGTTGTTGTTGTTCCTGCTTTGAAACAGTCTCATGAAGCTGTTCTGACCAATACTACACCCAATCAAAAACTACAATTTCTGAAGAACATAACTAGAGTTAGTGATACAGCTCATTAGTAGAGCTTTTGCCTAGCATGTGCAAGATTCAAAGTGTTATCTCCAGTACCACAAAAATGGAAGAAAGGAAGCAAGAGAGGGAAGGAGGGAGAGAGGAAGGAGGAAGGCTGTATTTTATGAATGGCTAGTTTTATAAGAAAAATATAACTGGCTGCTTAGCAAAAAAAGGGTAAAGTATCAATGTAACTGCAAAATAAATGGCTGTATCTATGAGGAAAATGGGCGTATTGGGAGTTAATAAGAATATTAATGAAAAGCACTGAGTGCAGTAGCACATGCCTGTAACCCCAGCACTCTGGAGTCTGAGGCGGATGGATCATGAGTTCAGGGTCAGCACAGACTACACAGTAAATCCTGTCAAAAGAGGGGTTGAAGGAGGGTAGAGGAGTGGGGGGAAAAATGAATCAAGATATATACAAGTACAAAATCCCCATGATGGATGTGATCATTATATATACCTAAAATGTACGAATAAACTTAATTTAAAAAAACCCTGTCAGAGAAAAGAGGGTGGACAATAATGAAAACAAATACAATATAATTTTGCTACTATCATAAATGGAATAATAGTGGGATTTTTCTAATTAATAGATTATTATAAATTCACAATGAAGCTAGCTGAAACATCTAAGGGGGAAATTCCTCTTATTATTCTTATCTCTCATAAAACTTGATAAACTGAAGCGTAAAAAGTTTTAGTGAACCTCAGCATCACAAAAATAAAACAAGATAATAGAATTAAAAAACCAAGCCGGGCGTGGTGGCGCACGCCTTTAATCCCAGCACTCGGGAGGCTGAGGTAGGAGGAGCGTTGTGAGTTCGAGGCCCGCTTGGGCTACAATGCGAGCGCAAGGCCGGCCTGAGCTACATAGTGCGACCCTGCCTCAAAAAACTAGGGCCGGGAGTTTGGCTCAGTGGCATAAGCGCCTGCCCTGGTAGGTGTGAGGTTGTGAGTTCGATCCCCGGTGCCACAAAAAAAAAAAAAAAAAAAAAGAATTAAAAAACCAAGTTTCAGACTAGGGAGCAATACAAATCATTTATATCTAATAAAGGATCTATGTCTTAAAAATATAAAGAACACTTAAAACTCAACAACAAAAAAACCAATTTAAAATGAGCAAAAGTGTTGAACATATACTTCATCAAAGAGGTATATTAGAAAGACTAAAATTCAAGGACTTATTAAAGGAAGTATTGCTAAGTATTTAAAACAACTAGAACTCTCATATACTGTGGGCAAGAATGTGAAATGATACATCCACTTTTGAACAGTTTAACAGTTTCTTACAAAGTTAAACATATATTTAATCATTCAGCCATTCTAATCCTTAGTATTTACCCATGAGAAAACAAAGCTTATGTTCAAAGACTTTTATACGGATATTCACAGTTGGTTTATTCATAATGGCTAAACGGAAGAAATGTAAAGCAAATATTCATCGACAGGTGAAAGGAGAAACCAGCTGTTGTATAACCATAAGACACAGTGATAAAAATAAAAGGAATCCCTGATAACATGTAACAACCTGAAAAAATCTCAAAATAACCCAAGTGAAAGGCAAAACCAAAAAAAAAAAAAAAGAAAGAAAAGAAAAAAAAGATTATATTACCACAAAAATCTAAAAAGGCAAGCTGCCTTATAGTGACAGGAAACAGATCTATGGTGGTAGTTTAAAGATGGGAGGGGGGAAGTGTCTAGATAGAGGCAAGAGGAAACTTCTCTTAGGGATAATGGTTATGTTCAACATAGATATATTGATTGTAGTGATGGTTTCATGGGTGCATATATACATACATTAAACCCTTCCAGTTATACTTTTAAAATACGTGCAAGGTCTCCACCTTATACCTCAGTAACAGCAAAATTTTTTTTAAAAGTGCAACATATTGGGATCATGAGTCTTCTAAGGACATACTGTTTACACAGAATACATATTTATTCTTGTTTTTACTTGCCAACTACATAGAAAAGAACTACACGGCCTATGAGATCCTGATAACCTTTCAACCTTGGGAACATGCAAAGGGAACAGACGAAAAGTTAACCAAACTGGTTTGTCTGTTATGAGTATAGGTGGTTCCTGACAGACTGTGTGGGCACCTTTTGTCCTGTGAAGTTCAGTGAATCCTGGGAATTTCCACAGTTCCTTAATAGTTCAAGAACATAGAAGTTAGATGCAAATCTAAAATACTTACTCTTCTGTATTTCCAGAATAGGGCTTAAGGGCATATAAGGTTACAGTATCTTGGGTAAAGACTTAGAAAAATCTTAACTTATCTTGAAATACCTGTGGCATAAGGCATAGATGTTTGTGTTCCAAGACTCAGGTTAAGCACTAGTACTTTAGACATCAAAGTTGATATGGTTCAGGGGCTGATTTGGAGACGGAGGGAGGGAAAGTTATTTCCTGTTATTAAAGTTATTTCACTTTAATCCCAGCACTCGGGAGGCTGAGGTAAGCGGAGCGTTGTGAGTTCGAGGCCGGCTTGGGCTACAACGTGAGCACAAGGCCGGCCTGAGCTACACAGTGCGACCCCGCCTCAAAAAACCAGGGCCAGGAGTTTGGCTCAGCGGCTTACGTGCCTGTCAGGCAGGCGCGAGGTTGTGAGCTCGATCCCTGGTGCCACAAAAAAAAAAAAAAAAAAAAAAAAAAAGTTATTTCACACCACTCTATTTTGAGAATTCGTTTACCATAAAAAA
The DNA here is from genome assembly GCA_004363535.1 of Dasyprocta punctata. Classification (NCBI taxonomy): domain Eukaryota; kingdom Metazoa; phylum Chordata; class Mammalia; order Rodentia; family Dasyproctidae; genus Dasyprocta; species Dasyprocta punctata. Next base: position 2,182 of record RJWM01010501.1, on the reverse strand, counting down.
TTGTTACTGGGAGTCTGATTTATTTCTATTGATAGCTACCTCCCGAATTCTCCTTAACATCAGTACAGTGTCTTTCAGAGGATGAAATCATTTAAAACACACACACACACCTCACTGAGCAATAGCAGGTATTATGAATTCACATTCAAATTCTGTAAGTGTACTAGGCTAACACCTGAGCAGATTCTGTAGTTTTCAGTATCGACCTTGGGTCACACTGAAGAATTAAGTGTCAGTTAACTTTTTAGATTCATGATAAGAGATATGTTGTCCTTTCTTGAAACAAATAAGACACTGAATAGAAATGTGTTACACTTAAAATAATTTGTGGATTTTGTAAGTTATCTGAAAAAAGCCCCTCACTGTCTAACTTTGCATTACCTAACACTGAGACTCATCCATGAATACAAAGCCGTTTTTCACAAGAAAGGATACAGTTATTCCTATATCTAGCTACTGATCACCCTCATACTCATATTAGTAGGCAAAGTGTCTGTTTATTTGAAATATCTTACACAATTGTTTTGGTACGTAAAGTCAACAATCTTCACAACTGTTATCAATTGTAGTATTTTACTATTTCAATAATATACAAGATGTGATTAAAAAAAGTGTTTAAGACCCACTGCCATTAATCACTCACAAAATAGTTCTCCTATTTGAAGACACTATCCTATCATTCTTGCCACTTTCTGAAGAAGTTTGTAAGTCCTCTTTTGTGTCTTTAGTTGTGCTGCCATGAATGCCTGAAAAACCTGAATGGATTCAGAAAGTTTGGCTTTCATGGTCATTTTAACTTTGCAGAAGACCAGAAGTCACAGGGTGTCTGAGTCCTTCAACATACCATAGATGAGGACACTGTAATAGTTTTATGAGCCTGCTTTTCTGATGAACGTGCTCAGCAGAAGCATTCATCTCATTTTTTAATCACACATCAGAGACTCACAAAAAAGAACTTCCAGAACTGCTTCAGCACAATGAGGTAAGTGTGTCTGAAGCGAAGCACAGTATTTTGATGTGGATTAATGACAATGACTTACTGTAAGAACTCTCCTCCCCGCAAATTACTCAGGCATTCGCTATATTTTTTGATCAACTCCAGTACATTTGAACTTCAACTGATAGAATGTCATTGTATAAATCATATAAGAAGCATTTCGAGCTGTATGTAGAATAAATTGTATTTAAAAAACTAAGGTCAGATATCTTTACACTGATATTTTTACATTGACTGGGACTGTAACTCATGCTATCATATGATAATCACTCACAGTTCAAGGATGCTACATATGTTAAAGGGATTGAGTTATTCAGTCTTCACTCAAACTAAATAGCAGATGTTAGCAAATTACTAAGGACAAAGTTGAACTTCTGTGTATCACTAAATTGGAGAGCAACTTGTCAACAGCTTCCAAAAGTCAAAATGTATTCTGATCCAGCAATTTCATTTTTAGGAATTTACTGTGTGTGTACAAAATGTTCTATTAACAAACTACTCACTACATACTTTTTTTTTTTCCATGAAAAGACTGGCATGTCCACTAATATAGAATCTAGTAATAATACATGGTGGCATGGGGAGCTGTAAGTCTGAAAGCATTAGGACAGAAACCTCTGGTAACAGAGTCCCTGGATTCAAATCCTGAGTCTTCTCACTTGCTAGTTGTGTTTCACTTCAAGACATTTAGTCACTCTTAAAATTCTTCAAACTTACCAAATTATCCTAAAGATAGTAACTATCTTAAGAGGTTGTAGGAAGGCTTCCATGGATAAATACAACAAAGTATTAAGAAAAGTGCCATAAGGGCTGGGAGTTTGGCTCAGTGGCTTAAGCACCTGTCTGGCTGGTGTAAGGCTGTGAGTTCAATCCCCAGTGCCGCAAAAAAAAAAAAAAAAGTGTCATAATCAGTGGCAAGCTTTCCATATATCCCTATGACAATGATGATACATGAGTACAAATGAATAATACTTAACTATCACTAAAAAAGAATGAGGCAACTTTAACTGTATCAATACAGAGACCTCCAAGTTAACACTGTAAAGTTAAAAAAGAAAGGTCCAAAATAGTAGAAAGAGGTACTACTATTTGCGGACAATACATAGAAGAAAAGAACAGTATGGGGACAGTAACAAAAAGCAGAAATGTCTGAACGCAGTATGTAATTTTTATCATATTTTTATA